>UZAN01044465.1:5937-36134 GCA_900618425.1 Echinostoma caproni | reverse complement strand
GAATACAAGGCGTTCGGGATTATCTTCATGCGTTGGGAATGGCCAGATGAGAAACAATCACTATATATAATCGGGGATCGGTCACATTTGAGATGTCCACTGACTTCTGTTGTATTTGTATAGGAAGCCCGTTTTCAGATGAGAAAACTCATCACGGCATCGAGCTACACTGCGGGACGTCCATCCACAACCTTGTTGCCTAGTAGGCTGCCGCTCCATTATTGGCTGCTAATCTCTGTAGTGTATACACGTTCATATCGTCTAAGTCGAGGCGGGCTTGGTAGCATGGAGACCATAGTGGAATCAGTGCAAGTGAACTTCAGAACCTCAAATGCATAAAGCCATTAACACAAGGAGCGCTGTTCGATAAAAGTACAACAATACTGTATTCCATGTGGGTAATGGAGGATTTGGTTAAATTTCAAATGACAATTCGTCGTGTACATAGCAACTGAAGCGTGAAATGAGAAGCTCGGAAGCACTGCACAGCTGTTTCGACCTGGTTGGGTCTCATCATAACCCTGGAGGCCAGTGCTGAGTTGAACAGGGTCCGTAGCCCGCAACAAACTCTCAAATATGGGTTGTGCTATATCGTGTAAATGGAAAATAAAAAACGGCCCGATCAGCTGCCCGGTGGCGTAGTGGGTAGCACGCATGCGTCCTGCCCATGAAATCCCGGGTTCGATCACCAGTCGGGTCGATGGATTCGCACCGCTGGTGAGACCCAACCAGGTCGAAACAGCTGTCCAGTGCTTTCGAGCTTTTCAGTTCACGCTTCATTTGCTATATACGCGACGAATTGTCATTTGAAATACTGTATTCATTTCAGGAATGATGAAGGCCATTGACAATTGGAACAATGCCAGAGACGTAGATTTTAATGAATCAATGATTAGTTAGAAAAAAGCTTTCACATATAAAAACGACCAATCCGTAATACAAGCCTAGCGAAAACCGCTTCCAGATTAGTAGTATTTATAATTCACTGGTCGTCTTGGTCATCAGCCATTGTTACCACCTGAACGACTTAAGGCTAGTCGCTGTTTGAAAAAAATGATTGTTTAAAATTCCCGAGGCGTAACTGGGTAGTACCACGTTTCGTATCGCTGGTCTGTCTCAAATGATATGGAATTCAACGTTACCAAATGTAAAGTTTTATTACTAAGTCATCGTGGTCGTTATTCCTACAGTCTCGGACACGAAACTCTGCCTCATGCTGCATTCGAGAATGATCTGGAAGTGGTCATTTGCGCAGACTTCAGTTGCTCCACAAACTGTTCCACGGCATCTTACATGGCGGTAAAACAGGTTGGACTGCTAAAACGTGTTTTTGAATCGTTTGAGCCGGCTTCGTTTCCACATCTGTTAGCCACATATATCCGTCCATACGATGAGTAATCAATTCAGGCCTGGGACCCATGGTTGCAGCGAGATCGGAGGGCAGTTGAACATTTGCAGAGAATGGCTACCGAGATGGTCAAAGGTTTACATTCCAAAACCTATGACGAAAGATTACAGCTCTCGGGGCTATACTCGTCTCTATATCGTCAAATCAGAGGCAATATGATCTTACTGTATCGGATTTTCCAACAGCCCAACCATCCATGTTGATCTACTTTGGCTCTATCAATCAATGTTCATCTCAGAGGGCATCCACTGAAGTTGGCACTCCAAAAGAGCCGTCTCGACTGCAGACGTCATTTATTTGCAGTCAGAGTGTGCAGCAAATGGAACTCTCTACCACCTCACGTGGGCTGTGCGCCAACATTATCTTTCAAGCGTCAGCTTGATGATGCTCTGGTCATCAGCCGTTGTTACCACCTGAATGCCTCAAGGCTAATCACTGNGCTAATCACTGTTTAAAAAAACTTGTTTTTTTTAAAGTTCCTTAGGTGGAATTGGGCAGTACTACGTTTCGGACCGATATGATGCCACATGTTTACAAGTTGTTGTACAGCTGACGTCTCAGCTGACCTTAGCCATTCTAGCATCTGCGTTGGGCGAACAACAATTGGCGAGGGAAACCTTCCAACGGTGGGGATTAGGACCAATTTAGAAGTGGAATTCATGAGAAAAAAGGATTGACAAAACATTTGCCGGTCCACAGTTATGAACATTTGTGCATTGTTGATGGAGTGAAAAAGCACGTGACGACTTACAGATGGATCCGCTTGGGGCACCAAGATCACCACCTGAAGTAGATGAAATACACGGAATGTCTTATTTGAAGATCTTGTATAAATGGAGCTGAACTGAAATCGAAAAGTCTCTCAACAAATACACAAAAGCAGTGTGTGGTAGGATGTAGTTGAAGAATTTTCTGTGGAAACAGACCTACATGCTGATTGATTGTGCTTATCATTATTATTGCTGGGTTGTTTTTACCAACGGATTGGAATACGTTGTTTAAGTTGTTAAGAATAAAACAAAAAACATTACAAGTTGTGCGCGAAATAATGAAGAACAAAAGAACTGAGATTAGGAATGCACGAATGACAAAAGGTGTTTTTATTCGCATTATAACGGACCGTAAGTGTTTATCGGTATTTCTTCCTTTTGAATAATTTATGCTTTGTGGAGGAGACAATAACCTTTCCGCCAAATATCCCAGACATTCACAATGTTCTTTTCCAGTATGAACTCATATCTCCAATGGTTTCTAATCAACTATGCATATGTTGTACCTCAAAGCACAGCCAAGAAGTTGAAAAGGATCACCATGGGCCAACAATGACGTAAGCTTCCTCATGCTCGTATGCTAAGACATAGGTTAATGGTCGTGACGCTTCGCGCAACCGTACTATGAGACTGCAAACTAAGGCCAGCCCTGTATCCAGCAAGCGGGTATGTATGGCATTTATGCAAACGATCAGAGATGATTCGGTTTCATCGATTTGCTTCAATGATGGCGTTTTGTACTCACTAACCTGTAATCTGACCCCATTCAAGTGGTTTTGCTATTCGATTCCTGCAGTAGATATAATTGAACAAGTAGTGAAGACGCAAAATCCTTCACCGATACAAATGGGCTAGATCTTGTAACCGTCGAGTAAGATATTTTGCAGGGTGGTATTGCAAACGCCTCGATTCCTCTTCGAAAAAGACTACAACAATATTTCCGTTTAGTGATAGATTGTCTGGTTTCATCACTGCATGATGGGAGTGCGTCCACACGGTGTGATTAGCAGCAGCTGCGAGCGAAATGAGTTCAAACTGGAAAAATGATTTTTTTCAATACTAACTGATAGATCATGGATGTCCACACATGCTGATTGAGATTTTGATCTGGGCTACTGCCAACCGAAAAAAAACCCAATGGCTTCACTGAAAAGATACGGTGATAATTTATTTATGTTGTATAAATTTAGGTCGAATAAAGTTAATTACACTTTGTTGGGGGTAGACATTCGTAGACCCAGTCGAATGTAAGGCAGTAAAATGTACGTTTCGCTGACGACCGATTATTAAACTGCCCCGTGTATGAATGCGCACTTTAGGAAGATCTCCCGTTCAAAAAGTAACCCAGTAAAATCATTTTCTACTGTGAATTTTATTATCGAACTCTCGTAATGATCTTCTTTAGGATAGGCAGCAAATTTATGAGACGTTTCTTTTTTTTTGGTGATTCTGATGCCAAGAATATGCCAGGTTTTCTAATTTGTTTACGCATGATGAGTGGATACAGCATATACACCCGAATTCACTGTGAAGCAATAGTTTTGGTGTGAGAAAGGCACGGAACGTACAACTGGCCAGCACACCTCGTAGGCAATTGCAATTCCGTGTAGTTCCATGCGGGCTGCTTCATACCTCGTAGGAATTGCAATCAATCAGTGTATATTGTAAAGGTCAAAAACCGAAACAAAACTTTTTTAGGATTGTTATTAAGCATCTATTTTCATGGGATATATTCTTATAAATACTACACGTGCCGGTCTAGATGTATATATTTTGATTAACTAAAGTACAGGGAACTCCTTGATGAAATCCAGCTACCTCGGAAAACTGTGTTTATCTCAAAACTGGTCAACAACTTATAAGACCCCAAACTGAACTGGTCAGGTTTTATTGAATAGATAAACAGAGAATAAGCGAAACCGCTAACGAATGCAAATCCCAGGATTTCAAATCTAATCAAAAGTCAGTTGACCTATGGTTCTCCCATTTGTGTACAATAAGAGGAGTGCATAAGTGGAACCGTACAACACATCCAACATTTTGGCACTGTTCCGTTGGTTGGTTGCGCAAGTTTTCCAACTGTGAATCTGAATCAAATTTCCTTGTGATTTTTCGTTTTCAACTGTTAAAAGGTGACAACTGTTCAAAATAAAACTTTTCTAGGTAAAAAGGTCAACGATAAACAGGCACAGGAACGTAGAAGAGCAAATAGAGAAGTAAATCGTTTATCAGCTTTAATACTCCTTGTCTACGTCCTCACACCTGAGGGGCCTTAGCAACTTACTAATTATTTGAACGTCCAGGTTGTGCTCGCTGGCGAGTCTTTCACCATACGCAAAACTCCATTCATGATTTTTTTTTATCAACGGAATAGCCACTTCAACGATTATGCTTTCGTCCGTCGAGTGTAGACATTCCATGGACCTCACCTCCCCAACTTTCGATTTGACGAAGTCCTTCTGAAACTACTCATAAGTAGCAAGAAAAGGGAACAGTAAGAAATAGCAAGTGTGATATGACTAAAAGAAACCTGTCCATGCCAGTGGTATCCCGCCACTGAGTGTCGTTCGTTGACTGTAGAAAATACAACCCAACCGAGGAATTATTTTCGAAAGTTCATGAACTTATGCGGTGCACTTCACTTGCATTAGTCGGGCACAGTCCTATCGATTTTCTAGCTACTTAATAGAACCTGGTTTTCACTTGGATCCCTATGAACACTGAATGGAGTACACTAGAGTACAGTATAAGGGCAAGTTTTAGTCGCCCTGTGGTTTCTCAAAACAAATGACAAATCGCTGACTTGGTATATTTCTATGGGTGTTTGCGTCCGTGTGCAGGGAGAGACTATGAGATTTATTCTATTTCTGAGAAGTGGCAACTTCACTAGGACTGATAATGTCACGGCTGGTGATGAAACGTTTGCAAAGAAATTGCCAAACTCGGCGAACAGGCGAAATAGAATTCAATTCACCCGAGCTACGAGAACCGATTTTCCATACTTTGTCAACTGTGAGATTCAGAATGCATTACGGTATGTACAGCACACGTACTTTTCTGAGGCAAGTGTCTGAGGTGGGCTATCCAGTCAGTGAGTACATCACAGAATAACTAGGCGATAAGCGCATCAGCTTATTGCCCCAGAGGTGATGTGTTTGAATCCCACCACCACCTATAAGCTGGATAACTTCCTTGTCTCTCGATCAATATCAATCCAAATTTGCTCACAAATCGTCTCTTCCTACTCTCCATTAAGTTACTCACGTTGTTCAGTCTTCTTGTTCCTCCCTTAACCCGGGGCCTGGTTTTTTCCACGTTAATTGTGCTTTATCATGGTGGTACATTAACTTGGATCATTATGGCATTACACGGGAATGTCTTTTTGGATTGCGACCTGAGACCTGATGCATGAAATCACACAGACTGTGATTCACTTTATGCCCTGGTAAATTTGTTTTCTTGCTAGAGAAAAATTATGTGGATTTCCAGGGTGAGCAACTTTTCCTCTCCAGAAAATAATCTTTCAATCTGTGCCCAGTTTATCATAGAGAAGTGTGCCTAACATGTTCTACTGGGGTCTCTCTTCAATGATCTCGGCAGTTTCTGGCAGCTCCAAGACTGTATAAATCAAATGTTTATTTGTTCTACCCCCGATCTCCCATAGTGAATGTCAATAAATATGCATCAACATGTAAACAGTCTTGCATTACCAGATCATATGTAGTAACTAGCGGTTGATAATGCAATCAATTCCAACGTTGACTATGTCAACTACCTTGGAGTTACATTTTCACATAACCTTTATTGGTCCAAGCGTGTTGAAAATATCTTCATTAGCAGATTACCCTTTTAAACTTTCAGACCTAAAAATCCGCGTTCCCCTGAATTTAATTCTTGTCCGCTGGTTGCACTCCCCCCCCCCCCCCCGTATTTCTTCTCGATCTAAATTGAGAAAGATCTCATTCCTTTGTTTGCAGAACTTCTTACCTTCTTTCTCGTTGCAGCGATTTTCTCAAAAGCCATTTTGGTTGAATGCATTGTGTGCAGCAATTTAGTTGTACATGCTAAAATCATCAGCAAATGGATAGTGAGTTGAAAAGTCATCTGTATAATGAGATAGCTTTTTCATTGCATTCAATCACTTTTCGCTTCCCACTGGTTTTTCATTCACAAGTTCTCTCGTTGAAAATTCACCGTAGCTAGAACAGAGAACCTATCCTGCATTAATCGAACTTGGATTCAGTGAGATTTATTTGAGATCAACTAGAATAACATTAAATTTGTGTGATTAGCCTATTAATAATCAGAATAATAATAATAATAATAGTAATAATAAACTCACTACGCTTTGAAATATTTTGAACAACTCTCCTTTGAAAAGCGGTAGCTTGGTTACGGCAAATGTCATCCTCAGACCGTCTGAAGACAATGCAATGTAGATGTAACACTGACTCAGTTTTTGAGAATGATCTTCTCGATGCAAAAGGTGAAATTATCAAAAAAAAACAGTTGGTCGACAATTAAATATTGATTGAAGATTAGTTTCATTGTTCGGAAAAATTACCTTTTGATCAGAAGCTAGCCTTTGGACAAGGCAATTAACCTTTCCCAGAAAGTGTATGAATGGATGGAAGATGTACAGTAAGAAATGGTATAGAACATTGTACGTGTGGAAATGTCTGCTTGATCTTCACCCCTCCCCTTCCATATGTTGTCCCGGTCTACTGTTTCGGTGCACCAATGCACTGGTTTTCCTGTACTATCTCCTCTCATCTGACCGCCCCACGGTCTAGAGCCACCGGGAATCTATGTTGCCCAGTTGCTTCAATTTTTTATACGCCTCATTTGTTGAAGGCTGCTTCACATCTCTGTTTTGTCACTAACGATATGAGTTAGTCTTTGGCCTCATACTTTAGCAGATAAATGCGAAAAAATTAAATAGAAAAATTCGAACGATGATAATATCGTCCCACTATGACAGAGTAGACGCCGATAGCAACTAAGGGCATGTACGACCGCAACAAACGATGGAATTCAGGTATCGTTTGGTATCTTTAATCATCGTCAAGGCATGTCAAGAGGTCCCTGGCCAGATAGTCTGATGCTACGCCCGCGGAATGATGTTATCAGATTTTTAACTGCAATTCCGCAGACGGGAGTATCGGTTTAATACAACTCTTCTAATTTGCATGGATCAATGCACAGTTGGTGCCAGGATTGATACCCCAATGTGCGAGTGATGATTAACACATTAAACGAGAAAGCATTTTCATTACCAGTTCATTTTATTCAAGCCACAAACAATTTGGGTCATTGCCGCTTTTGTTGTTTGCTATGGAGTTGTGACAAATAGTCAGTTGTTTCAGCCTATGAATTTCAATCAACTCAAAATGAGCGCTATTTGACGATAAGCTTCCATGCACAAATCATGGATGACATTATTTATTTCATATGGATGAGTCAATAAATTAACTTACTCCAGCGCTTGGGTTGATGACCTAAATTGATGAGAAGTTAGATTAAAACCAAAAAAGAGTCAAGCGGTCTGAGAATTAATGGGTTATCATCACATATTACATCATTGGGGCATGCTTCTTGCTCTAGGAATCGGCCTCAAAAGTGATCGGGGTTTGGTTTCCAGTTCAACGTTCCTTCTGTAGAATTCCCTCATAGCGTCGAACACTGAAAGTCCCAATGAAGGACGTCCTGCTCAGTATCACTTCGGGGTTCGGATGTTTTCATTGTAATGAGTAAGCTGGAATTCAAAATCACCGGACTGTGATTGTGTTGAGGAACGAGCAAAAGCAAGTCCGTTCGGTGAAGTGAACAAATCTCTGATGCCTGGACAAACATGACTAGATGTATCAACTAATCCCCTCATCATGCATGTGAAGACGAAATCCCATGGAGTTTGTTGATATGCGTCGTGTGTGTGTGTGTGTTTGTGTGTGCGAGCGGGAGATACACGCCCAAAACTGTTGTTGCATCGAGCCATAGGCCAAGCGTTTATTCAAACGAACCTATTATAAACCAATCCCAAAGCATTTCATTCAACAAGCTTACCTATTTGCACCATGCCATCAACCGATTATTTTTCTATTGCCAGTGAGCTACCATCACGATTTTACACAGGAAGCAAAGTGCAAACTGGAGATTTGAATCCATTTCTTGCACTACAAGTCATACTTTTTGGCGGTGTTTTAGTAAACGTATCCTGGATAAGATCATCTGCAGTTCAAATATTGATCACATATAAAAATAATATGCACATTCATTTATTGTAATGAGCAGACCCGATGCGGATTTTCGCTCCGGATGAAAACCATTTGGAGAGCAATTATCCGTTCAACTGTGACTCACGGGTATGGAACAATTTCTCCGCATCTGAACCAGTGGGTTTTGAAAATGGAAACATACGCGAGGGGATGAAACACACTCATCCATTGATGGATGCAGATGTACAAACGTGACAAGTGCAACTTTCTAATACTTCATATTCTCCGTCCGCTTTTGGACAGTGCGATTGAAGGACTATCATCGCTGTTTTGGCTAATGTTATATTTGAATCACCTCATAGAAAATCACACAGAAACTTTGTGCAGAGTGTTACATTATCCCTCCCCCTTCTAGATAAAAGTACCAAGTCCACCGAAGAGAGATAGCTGTGAGCTTCATCAAGTGACGACCACGTAGAAACAGCCTCTAAGGGCAAGCACTTCTCAGCGAGGAGTTTACCTCGACTGGGACAAATGTGAACTGGAATCGCGTATGTGGAATTCACACACACTCAGAAAAAACAAAAGCTAACGAAGTTTATAAAAAAAACAGTACGGAAAACATTTTACCCAGATTCTTTTTTGATAAAAACAATTAGCAACATTCTCTCCACAGGAACCAAGAGGACCACAGCTGAGTCCTGCCAACTTGTTTTCGGGCTTTATTGGTGTTTGTTACAATTTTTCAAATGTCCAAAAACCCCGCAGTAAAACTGTTTTTGAAATTTGAGTTGTTCCAGTATAGGTGTCCGATATTTCTGTGTTAATCACCGGTGTTTTTATCTAACTTCGCTATACACAAAGAATCTTGGCATCTTAGAGTGACGAAAAGAGATGTTTAATTCATCGTTTAGCATGTTTCATTGAAAAATACAGTGATAAACCCTCAGCCGGTGTGACGCGATAAAACTTGTGTGCCACAGAGAACAACATGTATCCACCAGATTGAAATAGCGATGAAATTAGTTGCTGGTATAGTGCCCGGAAGGGCAGGTAAGCCAAAGAAACAAGGGTACAAAAATCCAGGGGTATTCTCCGGGGGCAAAATTATTGAAAACCAGCGGCTTTTCTTTGGAATTCAAAACATTTTTACTCTGAAATGTAGTTTTTTACTTATTTTTTTCAATTTTTCTTGCGTATTACTGGTTCAACTCATACGATAATAAGTAATATTGTGAGCAATCAATATTTCACCAATCAAAAGGCAAAATTGTCAGCTTTGCATACAATTTCTAATATTATACATAATCCTTTTAAACTTAGAAGCGGCACTTCTGTCGGTGTTGCTTAATGTTAGGACGGAACGCATAGAACCCATTAGGTCACGCATCGATCCATGTCACACCACAAGTGCGTTCGCTACGCCCAAAAGCGAATCGATTCCGGATTGGATGATTGAGGCGAATCAGAGTGCTGTCCTCCGATTGATCAACCGGAGTATCAAGGACGCGATCCGATTGGTGGGTCACCACGTCTTTTCTCGTACGTTTAATTTACCACATATATATGCGTATGGAGTCATGATCATAAATATACTCTGAGAGTCATTTTCTCAGTCGTGTTCTCTTCCCGATCGTTGGGGGCTAGTCAAGAGGCACTCATATCGATCATACTTCTTGGCAAAACATAACACTTTCAATTGTATTATTTGCGTTAATCATACGAACATTAAAAATATAACTCTTCTCAGGTAATTGGTACTCACATGAAATGCGGTTGGATTTTTTATTCAAATACGCTCGATCATTATTTCGTTGGAAGAGCAAATCAATTTGCGGGTTGTATGGCCACTCGGATGTATTACGGGGTTTAAATCCCACTGTGACACGAACTCGTCCGTTCTCCGGATAGAATTTNTTCAAAATCTCGTACGGTGAAGCACCAACCTTGTTCGAGATTATGGACAGCTTTTTCTAAAATGGTGAATTATCAAGGAAGCGGAATGAATCGATTAAATTTCGTGGGTCGAAAACGACAGGAGCATGATGCATGTTTTGACAAGGGGTTGTTACCAGTCATCATCATCGTCATCATCGTACAACGGAATGCAATGAAGGGAAGTTCATCGATTGCTGCGAAACTCGCAATACATACAGGGTTGGTGGCAATATGTAAAGTGGGCAGGGACTCCACGAATATCGTTGGAGAGGAGAGATATTGAACCTCCATGGTCAACACACGGGTACACAATCGAATTGTGCATACACATCTTTTAAATCAATCTCGCCTGATATGAAATTACAAGACCATCACTGCTGTTGGTTCGCCGTCTTATATTTCAACGTCTCTAAACAATCAGTTTTGGAGTTCATCGGACGCCAACCTAGAAGACGCGGGACACCTTCTCTTTTGAATGGCGATTTAACGATTTTGCTTCACGCCTAGTTTTCCCTGTCATCTGTTGACTTCCACGTGGTTTCCTCCAGCCCGGAGGGGTTACAGCAAACAAAGCGCAGTGCAACGAATGACAGCTGGACATACGCAAAAGTCTTCTTCCTTAGTCATTTGTTCCAACATCGTGATCAACAACTCAAAGGTTACACAACTTCAAATACCTTTTATGTTTTTATGTTATCCTAAAATGGTTCTACCATTTACAACAAACATTTGCTAAAGTTAGAAAGCTGACATTTTACATGTCACGCCTTCGACAACTAAGGGTATCGTTGTATCTAATTTCTAAATTAATTTTCTTATGCGTTTTGAACCATCAGACCTACGCCCCCCCCCCAGATATTTTGTCCGGTCTACTGTCTAAGAATTTCATATCAATCAGACACTCTCTAAAAAGTAACTCTATCGATATGCAGCTGTCCCTTAGCTTGACGCTGGTCGACTCAATCAACACATAAGGGTGTGTGACGGTCTGTGTGACTCAATGTTGCCTGATGTATCGCACCCTTACACTCAACACTATCACGCTCCATTTTCACTTCTGTCATCCGCAATACGTTTGAATCGTTTTACACACACACCAAAGCAATTCACGATTCTGCTTGACCTTATATTTCTCCTTTTTTGGTTTCCAGTGAACGAATTTGAAACATTTGAACCGTTGTACAATCTACTGTAAAATATCGTTTTACAATTTTCCACGTTTGCTACGCAATCTTGTTCTTCCTCAGTATTGTCTATTTACTGAAGGTGATATTTCTACAGGCATTTACGCCGAAGCAAAGCGATGGCACTTTTTCACTGATAATTCTATTCACAATGCATAAAAAATGTGCACCTTTGACTTGAACTGACTTGACTCATATGTCACTACATTGTAGTACCCTCAAGCAACTAAGCATCGAGGTTGGCAATCAATTTGAGCACCTTGCAAAGCAATGAATATTCGTGACTGTACGATGGATAAACGACGGCACACGGTAAAAAACGAGTTCGTGTTAAAACAGTCAAGAATCCGAATTGTAAATGTCCCGGTTGACATTTTGAAACGTTTGAGGTCACCGGGGCGCAGTTAAATGTGTTTGATCACGAAATCGATGGGAGGAGAGGTAAACGTTATCAATCCAAATACCATAAGGGAAACGTCAGTTGAGATTTTTCGGTTGAAACACATTTCAGTAGTTTGAACCACACTGATTTATAACTGGTTGTGGTGCTTATAGGAAGTACGCTGCGTGATTGTTCAATGGTTACACGAAGATTGGATGTATTATTTTCCGAAAAGGGCAGTCCATGTAATCTATGGTGCTTCTTCATCCCAGATTCCAGTTTGAGATATTATATATATGTACTTTTCATGTAAGTAATGGAGGATTTGATTCAGTTTTGAAATGGGTCATGTACATAGCAACGGAAACGTGAACTGAAAAGCTAAGAAGCACTGTTGGACAGCTACTTCGACCTGGTTTGATCTCATCAGCAGTGCGAATCCATCGAATCAACTGGGGATCGACCCCGGGACCTCACGTGTAGAATAGAGGCATAGTACCCACTCAACCACCGAGTGGGTATATATATATATGTATATATATAAAGGGTTTTCATTACTAGGGTAACTCACTCCTGAAGTGATGAATGCCAAAAGTTTGCTTTTAGCTTTGGGCAGTTGATACAGCAAACTATTATTCCATTTGACGAATGTGCCATTGATTTGTAGCAGGCCATCTACTCGCACTGTTTTATCTGATAAAAGCGATAAAGATAAATATTTCCATTCACCAAATTTCATTGTATTACCTAGTTGGTAAAGTGCTTTACGCTTGGCCTAAAAAATGTCGGATATGACGTGGTTTTGAACTTCTCAATTCTTATTGCTACCGTGAAGATATAGAGAGTGTTCAGGAAAGCATAGGATACGAATGAAATGAAAATGACTAACTCAATTCCCCGTACGATAACTCATTTTCAAATCGACGTCAGATATATATCGTACGAAATAGATTCCATTGCTGCATCCGGCCTGGTTTGTCTACCTCGAACGCTTGGACTGATATGCTCCAATCGTCTCCGACCATTTTCAATTCCAGTTACGCTTTACCGTCGGATAGCAGGACTATAGTTATTCATTAAAGTGTTAAACCCTTAAGACTGAATACTTTCATTCATTTTTACACGGAAAACACATTGCATAGCATTTGCCATTTTCGTTTATTTCTCCGCATACTATACACAACAGATACATGTGATGTTCTTGACACGCTCGTATGCCATTCTTGTTTGCACGAACATTGCACATGAAAAGCGATGCCAGAACATAGGAGTTACTCTTATTCTAGGAATGGTAGTCACACCGCAATATTAGAAATAATCCTATTGAAGGAAATAGGGTGNGGGTGCACCAGTTAAAACCTGAACCCTATCTACCACAACGTTTTTCTCTTTATTTTAAATTAATTCCCCGGAGTAAATCCTAGAATTATGCTGCATATTCGCATTCTGTGACAGAGCTTGGACTGTGCTACGCGTGGGTTCAAATCCCCTCGAGGCTTCCGGCTAGTTTTAAGTTGTGCAATTTGCGATTTTGATCTTTTTTTTGAACATCCTAATGGGTCCAAATGTACCCAGTACAGTTCACTCAATACGTGTGAATAAAGAAACCAGAGACCTATACGGCACTCATACCCATCGGCTCCTAAATGTCTGTTAGCCTGTGCTGCACACGTGCGTACGTTCTGCCAGTCTGTGCATCAATAATTTGCTTGTTCCACAGACGTTATCGATTGATATCTACTCAGATCGATCAACCTCACGCACTTGCCTATGCCAATACTGCTGGCCGACGTGGGCCCGATTCTGATTGGCTGGTAAATCTATTGATGCCTTTTGAACATACGTTTGATTGCGAACGATCGTAATGAATCAGTCCTACTCTGCGTACTCATGTTTTACTTTACCAGCGGGCTACGGGTCCGAGACCAGACTGTGTGAAGTTCAAACGTACTAATCCGTTTCTTACGTCTAGCCTTGTACCGTAACAACTGATGGAAAACACAGAAACAAGTTGTTCGCACACGTAAGTAAAGCCGCATTGTACACGCAGTTCAATACGATCAATATTCACAGAAATCATCTACTCATCGATCATCGAAAACCATTGTCTTTCATTAGGACGTACCTTTGCTGGATTCCTCTGAGCCGGAATGGATATCTGTTTAAAGATAAGTAACACTATTTTAAGAATGATTTAGGTTTCAACATATTGAGCATTATCAAATGACGGTTTTGTATCAGATGAAAGGTATAGATCGAATTTCTGAGAAAGAGATCTTCCGTTTTCCGACATCAATACGAAAGGTCATTATTACTTTTTTCCAAGTTTGAAACGAAAACATTATTCGCATTTTAGAGATCACGTTTCTAAGACAAATCCAATTGCCATCGACCACGAAGCAGCCTCATTGTTTTAGGGAGACATCACGTATTCCACATACATTTCAGTACCGGCTTACTCCAGTGTTTCCATGATGATTTCAGTCGGGTGTTCTATATTCGCGAGCCTTTCAAAAAGGTCTGTATCGTCAATTTCTGTCTCGTTCAGTTGGGTGGAATCGGTGATCCGATCTGGTACAATTTGTCCAGGGAAACATTTTTGTTTGATTCAGGGCCGGAAATGTGATTCGTTTATCAATTGTATTCATCAAGTAAGGTCAAAGTATCTCAATCACCTAATAGCAAAACTTGTAATGGTTTACATTCCCTAATTCTCAGAAATCTTCAGTTGCATAAGCCACTGAATTCATTCGGATTCGAACCCGGGAACGAAGAGGCTCCTAAGTCAACGCTGTAACTGATCGTGATATCCCGGATGACTGTCGACAAACTGCTGCAGAACCGCACTACTATTGCAGTGCTGTCAATGTGTTTTAGTGATCAGTGACTTATGGTATCTGACTGACAGATTTAGTCAACGAATCTCTTGCACTCTGAATCGCCAATGATCGGAGGTTGGTCGGTTTCTTTTGGCTCTGTGAGTTTATTGATTCAGATCACACAAAACTGTTGCATCGTTCAAACCACATGCGCTACTAATCCTGAAGCATATAATCGTAAACAGCATTACCCGTTGTACTGTTCCTGAGCCTTTTGGTTATTTGTAAATCACTCAGGGAAATGATTTTTAATGCGTTTTTGTTCTAAAGCATGCGGAGACATCATAAGCACGTTGATGCGGTTGACTGACCAATCTTTTCATTTCTCTAGATTAAAAAAAAGCATAATCAATGATCATTCATTTGCACCATGCAGCACGCCCGACAAAACGTGCAAAAAGTGGACACGAATTCGATCAGCCATGGTGGTCTCCATATCTATCGGGAATACATTGTTCAGATAGTGATTCCGTTGGAAAAGCTATCGTCACATCCCAACAAATCACTACCGGGAACCGCGTTGTATCATTACAACAACTGCTGTTTGGCTGATGGTCGTCGCTTTTGAATGTCGGAGAGCGTTGGCGTTACAGTATGGGCCTCTCCAGGGCGTCGCTCACCGCTGCAAGACATGCTGGTTTGTGAAAGTTTATATGTGGCAAATTTTAAGCGATAATGTTCTCATGTTTATTATCAGCTTATATTCGACTCAGCAAGAACGTATGCAATACAAGCGTGAAATCAATGGCTGCAACGTGATCGTAAGATTCTGAAAAATTCACAGAGAATTTCCGCCAAATAATAGAGGGTTTGCATTCCAAGACTTATTTGTAAATATTGAAACCACTAGGATTGTACTCTAGCTAGTATCCCCATATTTGATTTTGCTTGTATCAAATAATGCAGAATCCTGATCACCCATGTTGTTCACTGATCGCCCAACACTCAGCATAGGGGGGCGCTCATTTAAATTAGTGCTCCACAAATTCGAACCAGAATGCCGGCGTCATTCAGCTGCATTCAGGGTGTTCAGCATTTGGAATTCTCTACCGCCTCACGTTGTGTGTGTGTTCCCACACGTGGTTCATTCAAGCCCAAACAGCACAAAACATTGTCAAGTCATAAATTGTGAGATCTATGCCGGTGCAAGAAACTGAAAATTTGCGACATTCCTTCGTTTTTCATGAAACTGTTTTCCGATCCGGTTGTGCAAAAAACCTCTTACGGGACAAGAAAAACAACCAACTCTAAGTATTTCTCATAATAAAACTTGGACTTTGTCTGCGGATTTAACAACAGCATTAGCAGCCAGCCCCGGGTGTTTCGAGGAATAATGCACGACACGTGTACGTAGCAATTCCATTGATCCCACCAACACGATGGATATTCAACTCGAAAGATGATCTTCTGTGTTCAGGTTGTATCATATTTCCTCTTTTATCCGATTGGAGTGATGAACACATGAAAAAATACGAAAAGCGGCTTTGGAAACGGAATGAATACCTGTGTAAACATACCCATTAGCTTCAGAGAATGAAATTGACTCTTGAGGACCTTTCTCATATGTAGATTCACTGATTTCATACTGTTCAATTTCCTGTCTAATAGGAACATCTTGAAACGGTCCTTGACAAACGAGAACTCGGCCAGTATCAACCTTCGTTTGTTCTTAGTACCTGAGTATATGCATGATACGTGAACAAGGGACCGGGCCAGGTCAGCGTCTTTTTTCACCTGTCAAATGAAGGTGTTATGAATGAGTCAACGGGAGTAGAGAGAAGGAGAGGAATGCCGAATCGAATGCTGAGCGTCTCGCAGAAACAATGATTCAGTAGTTTGAGTACAAACTAGCCAGTTTCATTTACACAAAAACCAATGAAACGCCTCTTTGTCAGTGATCCCCAACTGTTGCTAATTGAGGACAAAAGTTCCGATGACCGAGAATCCCAACGTATTACGTAAAACAGTTGGATGTAATCACAATTTATAGCTTTAAGTTTACAAAAGCTCTGCTCTGATGACAAAAAATGGCAGCATGGGATAAATAAATACCTTGCATTTCGTTTCGAAAATGAAAAAAAATTGTTGTTTCACTTACCTTTTGTGTCAGTTTAGTCTCTGCATCTTGTTTCCTTTTTCGGCAATCCAAACTGTTATCCGAACTGACGAGCACGGCTGTGACCGTGATGTGTCCTTTAAAATTGACCGTAGACGTAGCGGTAAAAATACATCATCAATGGCCAGTTTAATCAAACTGCATTGCCACAAAATAAATAGACGGGATCGGTCCGATTAAAGCATATTTTCAGATTGTTTAACTTCTCCCGTTCTACATCTCTGTTACAGAGACACACTTGGCGGAATTGGTGAGTATATAATGAGGGTCAAACCTGACTGGGAGCGATATAGGTTTAAACTAATTCGGATAGTTTTGAAATAAACTGCAATAGGTTTCGGATACACTTCCAGTAGGGACAGTAATGCCTTGACTTTCCTCTGTATCCACCAAAAACATGCATCATTATACGCTACAAGATAGAGGGTAAAATCAACAATTTACACGACGAGTGCAATCAATTTTGAGAGCGATGAGGGGAACTGTTGTGCTAACTCTTGATATATACCAATTGTTATGTATTCATCTATGTTGTAGCTTGAAAGTGCATCGAAAATTCACACATTTGAAAGTTAACCTCGTTTATCATAAATGGCGAATGGGCTAAGCAGATTATGCGGAAACAACCCCACCGTTTGCCAACCGGTTTACCTGTAATTGAGGTAGCTCCAGTACTGACAATCGAACGAAGAATCAATCAATGAGCGACGGTGAGCCTATTCGCGTGGCCTTCACAAATAATGACACCGACGTCAATATTAGGCTAAAGGCGTTTGCACTAAGTTTGGGCAGTTATTCACCCTGACTCAAAACGCTTCGTTTTCCCTAACGTCGTCAATGCTGACATTGACGTTACTGCTTCGCCGCATTTTCGATCCCTAAAAGGAGAAAGAGAGTTGATCTGTTTTCATTTGGATTTGTGTCTTCATAATTGTTTGAGTAGTATTATTTAAAAGCTCTCATGATGACAATGATAATTTTCAGAAACACCCAAAGTCTATGAAGAACTTAGTCCGCATGTCTATCTCATTACATGTTTACCCACTGCACCCACCACTCTTGTCCAATTTAGGTCTCTCCATTGGTCATGCCTGTAGCTTAGCAAATCAGTTAGTTAGTCATTATTACAAATGTTAGTGATCCCCTTTCATGGTTAGATTATTTTTCTCGAATTTTACTTGGCCCAGTTTCTCATGTAGGGCGGAGCGGGGTGTGTGATCCCGATTGTTTTCACCAACTAGACCACTGTTACCCGTGCATCGTCCTCCACCATCGTTTGCAAAAAATACACAACACATGTCCTCTGATTTCCAACTCAATTTTTGTACTCGGTAAATGTTAACAGCTTGGGCGCATTATATACATTTTTTGAATAAGCCATTCCTGTTGTCCAAGTGATCTTCTACCCCAACCTGCAGCAAATCATCGCCTTGGTGATATGTTTTCGCGTACAAACAAACATATGTCAACACTGTTACATACGCACCAAATATTTTCCATTGTAATGCATAAAACTGTCAAGGAACATTGGAAGAGGGCGGAATTGCGAATAAATTTGGAAGAGATGTTCAGTTCCTCAACTGATTTAAATGTAAAATTATCAATAAACATCTGGGCTTCTCTCACAGGAATCCGGATTTCATTGTCTGAAATATGATACTACGAGTGAACTGATGTTCCTTACCACAGACCGTCTAACACACCGAAAGGAAGTCAAATGTGTCAAATGTGGCACAAGTCGGCCAAAACCATTTTTGTGTTCCATTGTATCAAATGTCACATCCATCACGATTGAATGCACAAGCCAGATTTTCTGCGCAAATGTCATTTTGTAGTAGTATCCCATCTTTCTTTTTGACATACTAAATGTCTTTATATCAGAACTTATTCCTCTTTACCGATATTCTTCTCTGGCAAAACTGTGAAAGTTTTTAATCTATCCTAAGTGTGCCTTTTTACTTGCCTCAGATAAAAAGACTGTTTACTTTTTAACCTATGAAGGTAGTCGATTGCAAAGTGTTCAAAGTATCGAAGTCACGCGATCGGATGCATCTAACCAATTCACATTGAAATACAATCTACAGAGGATTTGAACACGAGGATCTAGTTTCCCCAAGACAACTGAATGATACCTGATTTATTTGATTGGTTCTACGATCGTGATATATCCATAGACTGAGACCGAATATGTAAGTTTTGACCAAAATATGTGCTGTCCCTTTGGTTCTATTCGCATTTGACCTGTAAGACCCATCCAACTTTAACGGGACAACTCCAGAAAACAAAGGGAACGAAGATGCAAAGGCGGGTGAACGCCCTCCAGTGAAAGTGACATCCACCCTAATTGAGTCTACGGTCAGTAAAATAAAGCGCCTGTTCATCTCTGATTAGTTTACTACGATTGACTCTTCGGTGATGATAAGCCGCCTTTACGACAATCAGGGAGTTTTACGGAAGTTTGAAATGGGAGAGTCTCTTGGTGTTGATACATGGTTGTCCGTGGCTCTGTAGGTGCTTATGCACCATGNGGGGGGGGGGGGGTCATGCATTCCTGAAAGTTGGGCAGGCATCCTTCATCGCCATTGGTTCACCCCGTTCAGAAATAGCTACATGGGCATGCCATGCACTGTCTAGCCAAGACCTTCACACTTTGATAACCCTCAATCTGGTTCAGCCGCGTGTACGGCAGTTTTGGTCACCGATGCAAGCCTTACCTTTGTGAGGCCACAGATGAGGGCTAGATGCATAATGGAGACCAAAGAGGAGGAGGATACCTCGGAAAGGCACAACAGTTCACTGACTCAGAGGTGCACTGTCTATCAGATACCCCATACAAATCCTGTTCGTCAATGCCTTGATCATTTACCCGCATCCCGGAAAACAACTAGTTTACCTATCGGCCCAAATGCGCTACTTCGGACTCTTCTACTCATTATTCCATTTAGTCGGTTTTGTCTGCTCACGATAGCTCTATCAATGTGTTTTGCGTGAGTGCAAGTTCCAACAACCCTGTTTGCTATAAACTCTTGAACCACAGCAACCGTTGCTTGGACTACTATACTGACAATACACATCATCTGCTACAATGTTTCTCAATCTGATCCAATTCAAGTAAGCTATGCGATATTACATTTGGCATTTCATTCCCCATCTTGTTCTTGTTTTTTCAAGTTCGAGACTACATGCGCAGATAACGCTGTGGTCAGTTCAAAGCCGGTAAACTATTCCCAATGCACTTATCCATAGCGTCTGTTTTTGCCACATTGTCTTCCGACTCTTATGGCAATGCTGTTTCACAATGTCCCTTTTGATTTACTCTCGCACTGTACCTCCACTAATTTTAACTTATTCCCGGAAATGTTTTCCAGTTGGCATCCTAAAGACGCCTAAAATTGTTTACAGATTCGTGAGGGAACTTTCTCACACCAACGAAATCCCATAGAGATCTTTGTTACGACAAAGAACCTCAATCTGTCCAACAAAACAACATTTTCGGCCGACGGAACTCATCCACCTAGTTCAGTATCACGTAAACGACTGCCAACTTTGACAGAACGGAACAATCACCGGCTTTTCGGTCCTCATTTATTTACTTACTTTTGGCATGTCATTTCACACCTGGCAGTATGTACGTGTGTGTCTGTGTGTGAATTGATAGGTCTGTCTCTAACCTTGAGTCTGTGAAGGTATTCAGTTGAATTTGAACTTTTTTGCATCGTGAACCGATATATCATCCGATTTGGATTACTCGTTTTACTCTGCATCTCATGAGGAAACATCTCATTGAGCACAACTGTAAAAATGTAGCAACAATCGATGGAGCCACTCACGGGACCACCAGACTTGCTTTGACTTGAACTCTCATTCCTGGATGTTGGAAGCGACCAATGAAATGGCCATCAAGAGATGAAAATGCTTATCAGCGTGTGCTTTATTGAACAGTTAGTAGAATGATGGCTTGATCAGTAGAAGCTACTTTACTTCAGGAACGGATTGATAGTTCTCTGTATAAAATTGAAATGGGTTCTTTTGTAAAACAAGTTAAGCACCACACCGATCACTCATCCGGATCTCCGAGGGTAAACGTTTTAAAAGGAATACAAAATAGCTCACCTTCGACCATAAGAAAAACTGTCCTTGAAACCTCTCCAGTTTGATCAGATGTGATGCATCGGTACTGTCCCTCATGTTCATGTGTCAACACGTTGATTGTCTAAAAGATTGTTTTCGAATAAAGATTATTACTTCCAATGTGCCCAAGTGCAACAACGCAAAACAAAACGAAACCGTGCTAATCGTTTTGGCCAAGACACTTGTCATTTTGCGCGTAACCGAATGCTCAATATACCGGACGTGCTGGATGTTGGTGATTGAACCCGATTGCGTGTGAGTTGCGTTCTCAACAACAGAAAACCTCTTGGTCCCCCTCAGTACCTCTTACAGACAAAGTGCGTTTGTGCAGTGATCAACCCATTCTGTGTATTGCAAAAAACACCACTGCTCTGTTTGTTGCCCTAATAAATACAGGTTTTCCTAAAGATGAATCACGAATCTCAGTTAGATCTCGTGTTGCCTTTGATGGAGCATTAATTTAAATAAAATGATATAGTCACCCTTGTTGTTCTAATTGGGGGTAGCACCGTATAAGCCAATACATTGTCCGTCGCAAGTCAGCTGACCGCGTGAAGGGATAAATGCAGACCTATGGTTTCACAACAACTCATCAATACGTTCAGCAAATTCAAGACCGTGAGTAAGCCTGATCAAAGGTATTCATCGCATAAAACCAGTATACCACCTGGTTTAGTCACTCGTGTTATTCTGCTATTTAACCAATCAGTGAGCCAATCTGGCGCGGCACGATAGAGTACGACCCCATGGTTGCATGCGAATCATCTGATATGAAGTAACCTGTAACTAATGCTGTAACCAAACGTTTACTGATGAACACCCTGACATATATGGTGGAACAACATTGACAACTCTTATTATCTTTTCGCAACTTGAAGAGAGCACAGAAAGGCATTTTACTGGAAGACGCAAATTATCACATTCACCATTTATCTCCAAAATAGCCCCAATGAGATTGTTCATTGCAGGACCTAATGCAAACAAAATAATATCAAGTGAATAAGCTCACAAGGTCCCGTGTCATGCTCGAAATCATGGTTCCAAAGGGGTCTGCGGGTACAGTTCTGAACCACTGAATCGGAGTGATATGGTAATTTATTGGACAAAATAACTGGACCGATCCACCAAGTTCGCCGCGGTAAACGTTGTTTGTATCTGGCGGGAGTTGTGATCGATCTAAAACAATACAGAAACACGAAAATATATCACTATTAATTTCTTGGTACAAGTTGGTTGCAATTTCATTGAATCCAACCTGGTCACTTGACATGTGAAGCAATGCAGACGGAAAGTCCAAACTGATTCAGTCCCTTTTTCTGTGTTCTATGGAAACACGCTTTCACTTTCAAATCTGCCTAATACCACTTTCGGCCAAAGCAAAGGATCGCTTTATTTCTCGTCCAATTCTATTTTATCCTTTAAGCCTAATTATTATTCACCGATGATTCCGGGCTGAGTATTTCTACATCAACGACCTCTACTAGTTTCACCACAAGATCCCAGTTTCTTGATAGTTCCAAGTGACTTGCACTACGTATTTTACTGTACTCACAAGATATTTCCCAAATGGTCACATTTGCTCAACCAGTGCTATAAATCCGGACGAAACAAACGAGTTCATCAATGTCGTTTAACAAATCTCTGTCAACCATACGTATGCCCGTTCTTGTTGCCCCGTCTGCATTAGGTGGTTTTCCAGGGTTAAGTTTTTGGGTACACGTGATTATGAAAATTATTATTATTAATATTATTATTATTATCCTATCACCTAACAGAATACAAATACAATTTTAATCACTGCCATGGACACGATTTGGAATCGATTTGTTTAATACGGTTAAAGAGACATATGCAACGATCGACAAGGTAGTTTTTAAAATACACGACAAGCTCAAGATATGCCCAAATATTTGAGTCGATCGTAGATGTATTCGAAGCTGCAATGGTTTTTACTCAACGGCAAGCGAAATTATTATATTGCTAATTTTGCCCAACGGAGAAAAGTCTTCCGAATACAGTCATTTTTGAAATTAAAATTGCACAAACATCATCCTTATTCTGATCAAAAAACAATTCCTTGATTAGAAAAGCAGATAAAATTATTTAAACTGAAGAAACTACTAATGAAAAATGATTTCAACAAATTCCTTACATTGCACAAAGTGCTTACACGTTCAAGATGAAATGAGACAAACATTTCGATTGACGAGGAGAGCACAATTCACCATGGTCTGAAGTGTTTATTACAGGCTACCCTGTCCCGTTTTTCTTCAAATATGCACTGCATATGATTCTGGAAACGATTGTATAACCCAGAGGACAGCGATGTTGAAGTCATCTCGGGGTGCGGGAGCAGGATTAACCAGAAAAGTGTCCGGTGAAGAATGGAGTGTGAACTGAATATCTAGGAACAATTGTACAGCTGTTTTTGGACTTGACCAAGTGTCATATGCAGTTTAAATCCATTGACATCAAAACGGTAATTCACTCAAGTGTTGCCCTTAAGGTCTCGCCGTAGATTCCCACTGTCCCGCTCCCTCAGTTCTTCACTACGACCTTTCAATGTGCTGTACACGAAGAAATTCACTATCTCATGAAATCATCGCCTCCCATGTAATTTTTATACCACATGTGCATTGCAATATACTTTGAAATGGCTTCCATTATAGACAAAGATTTCATAATTTGTTCCATTCTTTAACACAACCCCCCACTTTCCACTTAAACAGTGTGGTCAGACTGTATCGTCATTTGTATACATTTCATAAATTTCTAATGTAAGAAAACACAAAGCAGCGAACATCGGTATTTGCAGTACTATAGAACATGGACCATTCCAATCGGTTGGTTTCGAAGTGCATAATAGACCGGTCGTTTGGCAGAAATTTGCCAACAGTCTTACAGATCTCGTATCATCATTGACAGAAGGAATTTAACCCGAGAGCAGTGGTTAAAACACCACCCAAACGAGGCCACCAAAGAGATTCACTGTTTTGGAAGTATCTATCTATCTATGCACTTGGCGTGTGTTCAAACACACTGGGAATAACTATTGTTTATTGGGAAGAGACTGTACCGTACCGGGGCATGAGGGTACGATTTGGTGCAAAAAACATGCCCAATCAATTATGGAATACCGGAACTAAAGTGTACGTCGGTGGTGTGTGTGTGTGTGTGGACGTCACAGACACTACTATGGAAGTAGCGATACGGTGAATAGTAAATATGATCAGGATTTTCTGCAAAAGTTTTGGTAAACTTGCCTCCAATACACCTTCCCGGATGACTCAATCATTTTCCTAGACCTTTACTGATTACCGTTAGATGTATCACAAAATTCGTAAATATATAACCGTCAGTAATATTACTATTAACTTTAAACAGATTATCTTTGGGAGTAAAGATCAAATGCCTATTGTTTGTTCTAAAACATTATATTATATTCTCCGGCTTTTCTATTCTAATCAGTGATCATGCTACTGTGAGTACAACCTTATTGCGAAATGCTTAAACTCTGAAAACGATAGCTATCCACATGTTAGTTTTGTACGCGGATCGGCAGATGCCCCATAAAACGGGGCATCTGTTCAAGTTTGTTTCAAAATGCCAACTAGAATGCGGCATCAAACCTCTGCAATCAGAGTACACAGCCGTCAGTTAGTCTCGTATCTCACATTCCTAGTTCACCAAACTTCAACTATTTCAATCGGGAATTTTAAGAGACTGTGGTGTGTCTCCCACAGAGGAAAAAAAACGTGAAATAGTCGAAGGCCTTGAAATAAAGTTATACTATATGGTATTGAGCAGAGAATCTTGAAATTTTTCTTCGAAGTAATTGAGGGGGCTCTGATTTTGGGGCCTAAAACGATTTAAACCACTGAACGAACACTTGTTGAAATAGGCACCTCGAATTACTGGAAAATAATAGACTAAATTTATGATTCAGTACCTGATCTTGTACGAATTTATGTCGTTCGCTACTCAAAGTCCCGAGGCTCAGTTTGTCTGTCTGAACGATTGGTCATCTTGGCTACGTCTGTTGCACGGCAAGCAATATAAAATTACCATGACCACAAAACCGAAATACTCGAGATATTTGTCTAGTGTTTTTAAAACTATATTATCAATGCTACTACTGCTACTATCACTAGTATTGCCAAGTGGCATTCATATCATTCCTTCACACCGTTTGTTCATTCTTCTTGATCCTAGGCGTAGGTAGCATTGTGCCAAATAATCTTAGTCTGGTAGGTCAACGAGTGGTACATCTGGATCAAATGCCAGATTAACGGTTGTGGAAAGAATTCACCGAGAGCCTGGAATTATTGATTAAAGAAGAGCATTGCACAGCCGATCCAGTATGTTGCAATCCTTGGAAGCTTGTAAGTCACCGGGGTAGCTGTCTGAGTGCGTTTCGATTGTTAGTGTTGGTTTTTCTAATGCATCATTTGCGAAGTCCATCGATCGATTACTAATCAGTAGTACATTCTGATTAGTTCAGTCTGACCAATCACGACGTTTGGGTCATATGTGACTTGGGCTAGTGGCAGAACGTTCTGAACTGGGTGCAGAGAGCATGTGTTCGAAACGCAATGCCCGAATGAATACCTACAGTGTTTAAAAGGCCTGGAAGACCACCCATTCGTTTTCACTTCTGTCAGTGAATTTCCTAAAAACCCAGACCTGATTTTATGAATCACTATAAAACATTGCACTTATTTTCTTAAAAAGCAAATAGTTCCCTCCAAATCTTTGCAAGGCCACTACGGTCATCCAGTGCTTAGAGGAGAAAAAAAGTATTTTTTCAGAACAAAAAATGGCAAACAAGCTCTTTTTCAGTTCCCCAGATTCATACCGTTGCAACACAAGTTTCTGTTAACAAATACTGTGTCCTTGACTGCTTATCCTTAAAATAATAATACTCGGCGTGTGTTTAGTGATAAAATCTTTACAACGTACACCGCAATTTGTTCCCATTCCCTGGTCGATATTCAACCTACATTCACAAACGCATGAAAAATCGCACTCTCCTCTTTGAACACATATCTGATTGGAATATCCAAAAGCTTTTAATACTAGATTTGAATCAAAAATGTTTGCTAACCGAAAAAATTGATGGATGTAACACATCAAGACGACTGATTCCGTGAAGCAGAAAGTGCAAATAAAAGTTGATTTCGGATAAAAGAATATTCAGTTTGTGCAAATTAATTGTGTTTCCTCGACTCGTTCTAGTATCAGTTGCGTCTCCCAGACGATATTTGAATTTATACTTTGCAGCATTTCCGAACAGCCCTCGTTGGAATTGGCAAATGATTTAGGACTTGACCCGTTGAACTGATCCGTGTTGAATGCACTTGTTGCCCTCGACGAGTCTGAACACCGTCTCGGATGATTGGAACGTGGATGTAAGTCCAAAATGCCCTGAACAGTGCTTGGAATAAGAACATATGTATTCATTCCCATGGTAGTGGTTAGGTTTCGAGACTAAGGTCATCTAAATATTATTCCCTGCCTTTCAAACTTATTATCTTTAATATCAGACCACTCATCGATGTAACCTTTGCAGGGAGTCTATTGACCAGAGCCCCGTTAATCAGAGACAAATTTAGACAAGATGCATTCACGAGGACAAATACGGGCGTTTGGATAGTATTCAGCCACCTGTATGTTCAGTAGTCATCAGTTAGTCAACTTGTTCAACCGATCTTTCGACTAAAAAACATCCACTGGTCTATTTTCTCTACTAGCCTCTTTGTGAGTATACGGACAAATGACTGTTACCAAGTGTGACGTAATCATAAACTATGAGATATATTATACATCAACCGGGACAGGATTTCCAAATCTCCCACACTCACCTGCATATATCAAACCAAATTGAACAATCAACTTCACTAAACAGAATCGAACGCAGTAGAACACTGGCATTCCGCTGATTATGTTTAACAGTATGCAACGAGTCACTGTTTGCAGATTCGATGCCCTAGTTATACAGAACTGAATTTGTACAGTTTGTCGGTGTTTTGTTCACCAATACACATGAACCCGTTGGTACAAGAGGAATGCTCCACCATGGGGGGAGGGCGGAGGGGGGGGTGGTGGTGTGGTGGTACAGTGGGTAGCACACATTGTAATTCTATTACAGGAGTTAATTGTAAGTCTTTATCATTGACAGATCACTTGTTTACTTCGGAATGTGGCCCATAGGTAAGGTTTACTGTCTAATTACTTGATTTTTCATCTAGACAGAAGGCTTTTTCAGTTTCACATAGACAGAGACTGGAAATCTACCAATGTTTCAAATCACATAGGTCCCATGTGAGGTGTACAAAACAAAACATTAAACCCAAGTCCAGTTGATGGACGTCATTGATTTGATAAAAACGGATTTTTAAAGCCTCAGATATAAAAGTTTAATGCTACTCTACTTGTCAAATTGAACCTCGCGAGATTCGGAGATGTATCGTAAAAAAACATGAAGGGTTAGTTGTGATATCGGGGAGCAAAACTAGAATTTTACCCATGATTTTCATGAATTACAGGATAACCAAGACATTCCACGATCACAGCCAGCGTTCCACGAGCGAGTTGTCTGATTTGATGAAACGAGAAGAGCGTTTTTGGTAGACTAGTTTGTCCTTATTTGTGATAGCACTGCAAGACGTTTATTCACTGTTTCGCAACCCGTTGGTTCCCATTTCAAATACCGGTTTATATTCCTCGTCTGGAGTAGCTGCGCGGCGGTTTGTACAAACTCTCTGAGCTACATTGGCCTTATGACTTTCTTGACCATATCATCGTGAAATCAAGGTTGATGTCCCAGTGAATAATTTACAAGTGCTACACATAAAGCTTCTAGGTCGCCTTCAAAGATGACATTTATCGTCGGTGGTATTGCTTTGGGATCGCCTCTTCCAATTCTATAAGTCAAACTGCCTAATTGGACAGTAGGATCTTATAAAACACAATAAGAAGCATACCACTCATTCTTTGGTATGTGGATGATAATCTCATTTTGATCGAACTCAAAGAGACGCAGAGCCACTATGAATTTCTCTCCATAACGCCCAGCCAGACATTAGTTTTACGTCCAAATGGGGGACTGGATAACGATTTTTATTTCCTAGAAGTAAAACTCACAAGATGATACATAGGTGCGGTAAAACGCTCTGCTTACCCCAAACTAAAGGAGATCGGGCAATACTCTCATTTTGACAGTGTTATGCCTCTGCCCATCAAGAGGAACCTAATTCAAACCCTTGCGCATTGATCAAGGAGAACTAGTTCAAGATACGGTTGACCTCAAACGGTTATCCGCAACATCTTATAAACACGAAGATGCATTCACTGTGATCCGCAATGCTCTAGCATACCAATCCAAACGGAACCGTGCTACATCCGAGGTGATATCCATTAACCCACTCAATCCAGCCCTGAAAAGCGATTCTTCCAGTCAACTGGCTTACCTTGGCCTCATCCTGACACAGCCGACCAAAACGGTTGTGATCTTCGGCATGACCAAAGGGTGCAGCCCGGAAATGGAACGGGCCACTCCATCCATCGACTGTGAACATTTCCAATCGGCGCAACACCAAAAAGAAATATTTTTTTCATTTTAATTTCAAACCATTTACCAGAAGATCACAATCAACCAACCATATCCACAGCATTAGATCATTAGCCCGGTTTGATTATTCTGAAAGCTATATATAACGGTATTAACTTGAGGAAGAAACTAATGAAAAGAGGTTTTGTTTATATTATTTAGGTTTAAGATATTTTGACCGTTTGATTTATTTGGTGTGATGTATCAAACAAATATGCTAACGAAAATTGATTCACTGTTTGACTTATTGTTCAAGGTTGACAGTGTCGGTCAGATCGATAGCAAGCGATTGATTTAGACAGTCAGAACTGCTTGCCACGAAGCCTCACTGTAAATCGTTGCCCCCCCCCCTTATTCCTCCAAATACCAGTGACATCCATAAACATTTCCCAGAGTTCCTACCCCACCGAATCTATTTGCGCTTGTGAAGTCGGGCGTAGCTGATCTGTCATCCGTGGCAACAGGACAGAGAAAAGGTGACCCAATCAGACGTTTAGGCAGAAGGCAATTGAATGCAACACGAGACAACCGGAATGCCTCACACTTTGGACAACAAAACTTCTCTGAGCGGGAGACCTCGGTTTTGTACACCTCTGTTCATTAAAGGGTACTCGAATCTGGCCAGTCATGAGTCAACTGTAAGCACTCAGACAAACTGCGCGAACAACGAGAACGGCCAATTATTTTTAGCTCAATTTTGAAGGTTAATATTTTCTCTACATCGACTCACTCTCTTCTCAGTCACCTTTTGTGACCGCGAAACTTAGCAGTAGGTGAGTGTGTGCATGCACACAACACAGTGTTTGGATGAATTTGCGAACATCTACGTTTTGGCTTTTTCAGTTCATATTTATTGTTCTTAACTTGAACTTAAGTTTGTAACTTGTCTTGTAGATAGAGGTGCTGTTGTATTGAAAATCGATCCTCGTAGCTGGGTTGAATTGAATTCCATCTCTACGCTTCGCCAAGCTTGGCAAGCTTGCTTGAGACAGTGTTTCATCACCGGCAGAGTTCACAATGTCAGCGCTTGCAAAATGGGACTATTCTACTGGTATCCGTTTCTTTCTTTACCGACTATTTTTTCCCCTTACTGTCACCTCCTTCGTCCCAGGCTCGCGGTTGAACTAATGCGATTGAGATGAGGGTGTAGGGAGTGTTCTTCCCTATCGACTGGGGTTTTGATTTGTTCCCAGATCATGACTTGGCCTCTTTTTGTTTCATCATTCTATCCTTGAGTTGTATTGTACTGTACACGTAATCCAGTTTGATTTGCATGTTTATTCAGTTGATTGAAGAGTGCCAAACCCGGAAACTTTCCCGGCATGTTTTGACCGGGTTTGATCGATCTGAATCACTGAATCGAGGTCAAGTTGTGATGTCCTTCTTAGTCTTAGTGAAGGGAAATCAACGATAACGGGTCATGTCTCCTGACTGCCGATTTATGTGCATGGATCCCTGTGGATAGTTTTCTTCCACTTTGTCCTGTATACTATTTATGGCAGTTCTTGCAGTTTATTCTGTAGGTAACATTGTCATTTTCTTTCTCCACTGTCCCGTCGAGGATC
>UZAN01044464.1:15777-31233 GCA_900618425.1 Echinostoma caproni | reverse complement strand
TGATTGAATACCGATTTATATATAAACAGCGTAATATTTATTGTGATGTATTTGGCATGACTACGAATCACTGAAAACGAGCTTGTTCGCCACTCCTTGTTCTATTTGAAAATGTGCTCTGTGGGACTGTTTAGACAATGGCAAATATTGGAACACGTTGAGTTTTGGGAAGGCCATCAAAAGTCATGTTATTTGTAGAGATTCTTTTGTTTCCCCTGATTCTATCGTTTACACTTCTTCCGCATTTATAATATCTGCTCACTTAGGACCCGGAAAAAGGCAAGGGAATCAGAGTTCTCTAGGAGCACTGTTCGTCGTTTTGACCTGTTTAGTTTTTCCACCCTTAAGTCATTCAGATGCATGTTTTGTGCTAGAGAATGATGTATGCCAATTACCGGTTCGTATTCTGGATTCAGACAAAAAATATCAATTAACGTTGAGGTGTTGTGAAATTTAAAGTCTTGCAATTATAACGTGATTTAGGACTGACTGGTCTACAGTAAAAAGGCCCAATGTTTTAGCATTACCGGTTCTCATCAGTTTTAATTGACTCTGCTACTGTATATGGTGCCATTTGTAAAGAATTCCAATGTGATCGGTTACTGCCGTTTCTCAATATTCAGGGTCGTAAATGATTCCGATTGAAAGTACGCACTGCAGGTATAATACTAAGATACTAATTAAAACAAATTTACAAATGGCAAGACAGAGAATGCTTTTGTTAAACTGGCGTGAAAATTCTTGTTGTGATCTCTCAAAAATAATTATTTGCTATCTATGGACCTATGGGCAATTTCTCTTGTTGACTACAAAATCACTTCTCTCTGCCTTTATTAATATAGATAATACTACTGGAAGATTTGATTGATTAATTAGTTAACTTTGTCATGTACAGAACCATAGAAACAGGAACTGAGAAACTGTGAAGTACTAAGCGGCTGTTTCGACCCGGTTGGGTCTCAACAGCATTGTAAATCGTACTGCTGACATCAACAGCTCTTTAAATATGGTGCACATGGTGCACTGACATATAGAGGCGTAAAGTTAGATATTCAATACCGGAAGTAAAGCTTAAAATATTGAGGGTTGAAGAAAACTTGTACCATACGAGAACGGTTTCGCATTTGATTTCATTATATAATGTAATTCGTCCTGTACAGAACTGAATTGACAAGCTGGGAAGCACTACACGGCACTGATATTGGGTTTGTTCTCCAGTTTGATCGATGGATTCGTACTGCTAATCAGACTAAACAAGATCGAGCCTGCTCTCCAGTACTTGGCAGCTTTTCCGCTCATTTTGCTACTAAATTCACCAAATTACCAATATAGATTCTCACTATTGTTCCTAAACAGCACTGACTAAAAACTTTGTTCACATTTAAAGGAGGGGGCTATTGTTGGCGATACAGCGGCCCGTGGGTTGTGGGTTTGAAGCCTATCACCGACACCTATCTGCTCCATCACGCAGTCTTTAGTTGACTGCAAAACCCTTGTTCAAATTTGATTGTTCAATTTCACATTAAATAAATAAAAGATAAATACAACAAATTATGTTATTATTCGATTATTCATTATTTAATTCATGAGGTACGTGTGCTCGCGGTGAATAGACCATCACTAAGATCGACACCAAGGGGAATCCTTACTACACTCTCAACATAAATGCACTATGATAATACAGCACAACGGCTCTTTCATGAATGCAAATCTAGAAATATAACACAAATACATATTGATCTATACCGGTTCATAACAGTCACTGACTGAATGAAATGCATTGATTAGGCGAAAGTGAAGAACTTTCTAATAGCAACTGCTGCTCTTTTTTGCCAGTCTGTCTCACGTGCATCGCAACACAAATAAAATCACAATCCCAAAATCCCCATGTACGTGAGTGTCGGGTTGTGCATGTGACCTAACCACCGTTCACCGAGAGCTTTAAATAAACAATTAGAAGCAATGAACAACCGTCTGTATCTATATGGGTGCTGGTGTGCAGGCATATGTTTCTCTTCGACAAACGAATGCATTCTTATGGGGGGTTGTAGGGAAATTCTATGTACGGTTTGCTAATCTTTTCTCTGCAACCCAAATCCCACTGCTCAGTCCCACTTGGTATAAAACTTACATTTCTGTGTAGCAGTGTTCACTTTTAACGTTATCCGACAAAAGCTCATTAAACTACTATTTGCCTTGTGTGTATATGTGTGTTTAGGTGCGTGACCACTTTCGTCACGGTAACTTATATGGAACCCTCAAAAGAAGCCAAATTTTGCTCCGAGGGAAGTGAGGTTAATCAGTTGGTGTTTGTGATGGTAGTGGAGGTACTAATGGTGTGTGCGTGTGTTTGTGCGCGTGTTTGTGATGAATGTACCGCCGTGGTTCGAGCTGGAAACTGAACAAATCATTTTGTTGACAGCCAAAATCGTTTTAGACAGCATCCATATCCCGTAGTCAAATAAACACGTGGCACATGAAAACGACCATATACATAGATATATCAGCACATTCGCACCGGTAAACTACATGAATTATAATCTTTTGAAATTCCGCACTCTATTCAAATGGTTCGGACTTAAGTCGAATAGTCCGAACAGCTGTGCCCCCGTGTTTTGGCTGCTGCTGCTGCTGCTGCTGCTCGCGCAAACTTCATCCGATCGACAGCACTTCTTTACCCCGTCCCTCACCCCCCCCTTGAACTCTGTCCGTGCGCCTACAATAGTCTACCGCATTTTGTCTTACATTCATGATGTTCACAAAATCACCGTGCACTTCGTGATGTTTTGGCATTTTGATTTTCCACCGAGCAGTTTGTGTTAGCGAACCCAACTGTCCGGTCCAGTAATGTGGTTTCGGTTGCCCAAGCAAATTACATGGCTAGCGGTGATGGTGGTACCCATTGCCCGGCACTTAATATTGTACGAAGAGAGGTACTAGCTTAGAAATACACGCTGTATGCACTTATTTATATTCTCAATGCCCGTTGTAAAAACGAAAATGCGAAGATGTCAAATGTTTTGCTTTCCGGTGGTTATTTGATTAACGGACAAAAGAACCAACTTTAAGCGTACGCTTTGACAAACATTGATGAAAATGTACTCCGAGTCAATAAAGCGATTTTCTGTTGTCATTTCTCTTAAACCTATCTTAACTTGTGAGCTCGGTTAATAAAGATTATCCTGTAACCGAGGGTGTGGGGTGCACATGCTTACAATAGGAACCCTCAGTTCCGAACAGGACAATATTCATAAGTTTGTCCGAAATTTTTTGTTGCACTCGAACTATAGTTTAAAGCAACCCGCATTTATTCTTCAAAGTAAAAAAATAAAATATAGAGTTCTGTTTTCTTAAAAAATAAGTTTCGTCGGGATTATATTCAATCTGTATTAAACAAAATTTTATGTTATAATTAAAGCCTTTTATGGTGTGCTACTTTTCCACCAAATGAGAATACTCATAATACATTAAAAAAATAATTATATCATTATTATAAACAAAAAAAAATAATTATCCATGTAACTTGGCAATGGATATGAACAAATAACTCAGTATTTTTTCGATAAATTATACATATGCATAGATTGACAGAAGTTGATGGAGTTTTCTGGTGATCCATTTGTGAAATAATTAGGAACCTTTGTTGGATTCGAACTCATGCATGGATGCTAGCTCCGCATCTGTCTAATATACTTTCCACCAACTGAATTACAAGGCCCTAGTGTTTTATCTGGTCTTTTCAAATTCAATCACATACAAGATCTAAATAGTAGCGCATGCAGGTAGCATGCGTTTGATTTCTACAGCAACTTTTCCCTAACCACTCAATTTAAGATCAGAGGGTTCAGCACAACCCTGTACAGAGTTTTAGATGGTACTCATCCATCGGTTCAAATCCCAATGAAGTGTTTGGTGCTTCCATAACTCGAGCACACTCTCTACATAGCAAAAAAGAAAACTGAGCACTCAAGATGAGCAGCATTGCGTTTTCATGATATAATTAAATCCGAATTTATAATGATCTATCCCTGTGCACCTTTAGTGAAAACCTAGCAACTTATATCCATTCTTACTGGTCGAGTAAATCTGAAAACTATTGTTTTAAAACTTGATCACTCCGCAGTTTAAACTTTTGGGATTCAGCAGGTTACGTTCTCTCACAATACTTAGCGGATGACTTGAAATGAGAATCATCACTTACAGCTACCCCCCGGTCATCTTAATCATTTTTCATCCGACGAATTCATCGCGCTGTTAAAACGTTCTCCTGATGATTTGTAACCGAGATGAAACAGATAAGGGATGCTTTCGTAACTTTTAAATTAAACCCGAAACCTGTTGACATTACGCGGGGCATAGATTTCAATTTTATTAAAGCAAGTGGATGCGCATTGAATTAAAATACTGCTTTGTTTGAAGTAACATAAACACACGTGGCGATAACTCCTGTGGACGGTTTTTGTTTTGGTGCACAGATTCGACCACATTCACTGCGCGAAATGGGGTTCAATGAACTTAAGATTGAAAAAGTTGAGAATAAAAATATTAAATTACATTCATCATTAGTTCACAATCGTTCTCAACACTTGCATGTTTATCGCTGGATTTTTCGTTTCATATAAATGTCAAAACTGAACAGATTTTCTCAGTGAAACAATTCAGTCACAACTACGTACCTGTCCTGCTTTGTTGATTATTGTATTGAAAGGAACGTACAGGTGGGTCACAAAACTCAAGCAGATTTTTGTCGTAAGTCACGTTCTTTGGGTTCTTAGGAATCCACCTCACAAGCGGGAGTCCCATTGATGCATCCTTGAACAGAAACATGAGGTAGGCATACTTAGTTCAATTGCTGCTTTTAAATCGACAGGGCAATGAGAACAAATTCACTGCTATTATCACTACTACTATGGTAAGAAATAACGTCTCAGACGGATATAAATGAGAGATAAATGAACCTTTCAGAAGAAGAAAGGTCTGAAGTATACTATTTTGCGAAAAACATCTCAATTTCACTGTATTTTCAGTTGATGAGAAAGATAATTGACATCAGCAAATTGAATTAGATAACTTCCTATTAATAATTAATTTATTCTCCTGAATCAATTTGTCACCTGTCACTAAACGGGACCGGGAGTGTTGCAACGCGTTTTCGATTTACAACATTTTCCTACGGTGTACACTAGGAGAAATTTGCGTTGTTTTCTACTGCATATTTGATACTATTTTGTTGATGGCCTTTAAGAGCATCTATTTCCATTATCTGTGGTTTCGATAAAGCTGTGGACCTACTTACTTATATTACATTTAGAAAGTTATCGTTTTTGTACTCACGTTTGATGAAATCCGAGCTGGAAAAACGTTAAAACATATACTATTTGTTATTGCATGCATTAGATGAATTTGCACAATTTTTGTATCAGATAAACACCAAAACCCCGCCAATTGACAACAAAATATAAATGGCTGAAGATTCTCATGGGATTCCTGCATTCAAATCAGTGTATAGGACCGAATGTTTAATGGGAAACTGGGTAGAAGATCGTCGAGATTTGAAATGGATGACACAAAGAGCCCCAGCGATATCCTCTGTAAGTCCTATTTAATTTATTATACTTTCTCCCAGGATAATTGAATGTGAGGTATTTGGTTCACCTAGTAGGCACAACGTATTACCAACGGATTGCCTATAAATCAACCGCAAATGTTCTGTTTTAAATCACCACTGTCTGACCAGTGATTCATGAACGAGGCTGCATTCTGCATCGGAAAAAAAGATAGATGAGAAAAATGAAGGCTTACTGAAATTAACCTAATCGATAAATATCACAGGTTCACCTCCTCATCAGAATAATTTCTGAATCATAGAGAACCACATTACTCAGGACCTGTGAGTTTTAATAACCAGGTTCAAATCACAGTAAAAGTGGACAAATATCCACTGTGGATGATTTCACAATACCGAACTATAATCCAGTGGTTATGATCATTATTACAGTTTCCAGGAGGTAATGTTCGAATCCCGTCAACACCAATTTGTCCCCAAAGAAAGTTCTTAATTATTAAATTATGTCAGTATTTTAAAATTCGGCAAAGACAATATATATTTGTAGTTCTATTATGCTACTGTAATGGTGCTCACATTGATGATCAATGATTATACTAATAATGATTGCAACATCAAATAGTATAAGCTTCACTCAATGGGATACATTGATTTTGTATTAGGCTATTGTCCAGATATCAGTTATTTGATAAACGAATGCTGTGTGGTACTTTTTTCATTCTTCTTTCTGTTTACTTTCTGATCATTGAATAGAAATTCGTTCAAACGATTTAAATGAAGGTGAAAATGACTATTCAAAAAACTGCTAAATAACATAACGACAATAGTAAAGTTGAGTGAGCGTGGTGAGGTTCAGGAGCACGTTGGATAAGTTGGTGATATCAACTGCTTAATCACCACTGCCCGACGTTGAATGCCACTAAAACTTGAATGCTAATTGATTCATTAACTAATGGTTAATAATTTCGAATATAGGAAATATTGATGCTTCGTTTGAATTAACCTAGCTCTTCCAGTCATTCACTGGTATTTTTATTGCGATATTTCTATAGGTTCATGATGGGTCAACTGTGTACTCGTTTTTGAGCGAGTTATTGTTCACGGTATTTTACCAAATCATGACAGCTGTCCCAATTCGTGAAAACCTCCAGTTAATCAGCATTTTTCCAGCCGAGGCTTTTCAGTGTCAAACCGTGAAAGTTGAGGTACCGATAAACAATAGGCTGCCAGTGTCCGATCTAGGATATCAGACCAACTGATTAAAATGCAACAGACTGCAATAGATGGTACAAATACAGCTTGCAAACAAACTTATCAAAGTAGTTCCTGTGGAAATTCTGCTCCTCAGGCCACTAAGAGGAGTATATTAATTATGACCGTCGATCATAAGAAAGCTCACCTTAAAATTCAACTTATACCACTGATTGAAAAGCCTAGCAATATTGATAGTGTTCTTATTATTTATTGCCTTCAATCAAAAATAGTTATTAGACTCATCAGATGGTGTCTATCAGTATTCTTTCGATCCCACCTAAAGCAACTATTTGATTGGCCAGTCAGGACCGCATATCTCCTATCCTTTTTTAATCTTTTTCTATTTTATTCATTTTATTACGTATACAATCATGCGATTTTCGGGAACAGGGAAGTGACCAATACTAAGGTTGCCAACATAGACATCCAAGGTTGTATTCGTGGTTTACACCTCTAAACGGGATAAATTATCGATCTCCGTAGACCTACTCTATGCTATACTTGAGTTGCTCAGCACAACAACAACAACAATGTTTGATCTGAAGTGTCAAAACACAAACCACAGCTTGCAGAAACATCTTGAATCGGGTGCATTCTAGGGAATTTTTGTCATAACAGCCAGTAATTCGAAAGGTTTCATATGCCTTTGTGAACTGTGTGGGCGATTAAATGTGGAAGGATATGCAGTGTGTTCGAATCCCACCGAAGCTGATGACCGTCTCACAATTCACACTCATACAGTCTGAACAGCCCCACTGAACAACCGATGAGAACATAAGGTGGCGAAGGAGCATGTTTTCAGTGTTGACAAAATATTGAAAATCGGTTCTCGTAGCTCGGGTGAACTGAATTCCATTTCGCCTGTTCGCCGAGCTTGGCAATTTGTTTGCAAACGTTTCATCACCAGCCGAGGNCCTCGGCTGGTGATGAAACGTTTGCAAACAAATTGCCAAGCTCGGCGAACAGGCGAAATGGAATGTTTTCAGTGTTTCATAATTATACCAACACAACACTGTATATAAGTTTGTATAAGGATTTACCAAGGAAACGTGGGATAATAATTGTCTCCTACTCTGAATTTGGTTCTCGGTGGAAGTCAATTATCGATTTTTTGGAGGCTTCACTACNCTTCACTACAGGTCACTTGTCGACAATCTGGCCACGGGAGCTTAAGTGCCCCCACAAGTTGCTTTGAGTACACGGAGGGGTGTAGGAAAACAGATGTTGACTGTCTGTGCCTATGAAATCGCACGTTCTTAGACCGTCACGTTTACAGTGTCAACAAGGTGCAAACGAGAAGGACCCAATTACCCCACTTCTCAACCGTACAAGGTGGTGATCACGGGCACAACTTTTGGCCTAGTCTTCTAGATATCCTGTTTAGATATCCTAGACAACGTTCGAGGAAAGCCAATTGTAGTACCATTAGTGGACACCAACCTCAAATTACGAGACACGAACCGCAAGTGAAATGTTGAATCCTACTGGTAATCTTATGCCGAAATCCCCCATAACCGAGACGCAGGAAAGGGCCACAAAGTAAAGGTTTGGTTTATTGGAAGCAATCAACTGAATTAAATAATAACAAATAAATAGAATTATAGTTAGTGATGTGAATCCTTGCCGATCACACAGCTACTGTTTGAATCACCTGTCTTCTGAATGACGAATATTATTATCATGTGGTTCTTTATCCCAAAACTGTGAAGCGTAAACCCTCCGCTGGCGTTAACTCAGAGTCTTGGATTACAACACGAATCCTGTTGTTGTTCATGGAGTTCGCATTTTCAGTGCCAGTTTGTTCATAAATAATTTTCCCGGGTTCTCAAACAAAGTTGACAATCACAAAAACGATTTTTTAAAATGCTGGAGAGAAATAACGAGCACTAGCTGCAGCCAAACTGGCATTCAAAAAACGAGACAAATAGAAAATTGATATGAATTGCCAATTTACTTACACAATTAAGATGAACTCAAGTATGACCTTGGTATATCCCACGGTTGCAAATCAGTTTTACCATCTAAATAACATGAAAAGCGAGTGTATAAGCCTTCTGGTACATCTACTCTGCGATTGCCTTTATAATCCAACAGTTCGCTTATCGATACAAATCGGAATATGCGAAGCGTTATGTGCATCCAATGGAGTGGAAAAATCCTGCTTCAGAGTACCCCGGTGAGTTGATGATTTCCGTGTGGTCATTTCACTGTCTTTAATTTAATGCCCAGTATTACCTAAAACATATACAAATATACACAACAAAACAAGTGTACTTAAAACGCATCTAGATTTTGCTTTTTTATCAACTTCACCTGAAAGACTCGGAAATTACCGTCGACCAATTTTCCCAGGAAGCACTTTAACTACTCCGACAGTAGTATACTGCTGAATCCGAGAATTATTGCTTCTAGGACTATGCAACACGCCAACGATGAATCCGGCGAATTGCAAAAATGCATTGTAAATCACGCCAGGAAAAGTATGTTTATTTTTTGAACTTCTTTGCATAAAGACAAACCCTTTATCCTGAGCATTTGTTTTTTATGTATTTGTGGGGTATTCCAATATCAATGTCACTAGGAATTAAATTTTCACGGTGATAGGTTCTTATTGTGTGAAAACCCAAGATATTGTGTAGGTTATCTTCTAGCAGTGGAAACCGAAATGGTGAAAATTCGAGGTACTGTTTTGTGTGCAAAACGGAGCTGTATATAAGTTTTTACGAAGGTTCATCAATGAACTGAGAGCGACATTGGAGAGATAAACCATCAAAACCGTTGCTTGAGTATGAGAAAATAACATCGGACTTTCCACCAGACAAATTGGTAAAGTAGGTAGCCACACCACTGCTAGTTTTCCTACCATATGAAACTCTGTCCTGTAGGTACAGGGTAAATTCATCGATGGACACCGTGTCAGTAACATGCGGATTCAGCCAACCTTCTTGTATGCAAATCAGACAAATATGAACGTGAATCCGAGAACGGAGACGAAGTGGTAAATTCGAGATTTTCGTGGGAAATGAACTTATTAGTACTCAGTAGTGATGGGACGAATGGAACGGTGCAAATAAAAGAAACTTGCAAGCCGACACAATCGTTACATTTTAGGGGAGTTTCCAAATTTGAGAGAATTAAAAATAATTGAATCCAATCGTGAGTTCAATTTGTGAGTCTTTAAGCTGAACCAATCTCGATCCCGTACACCGATGAACAAGTACCATAATGATGATAAAACTCCTTGAATTCGATTATTTGCGACAACACAAAATTATAGCGCAGTCTGCTGAAGGACGCGCGCATGTGGATTACACTGATTACATCGAGATTAAATGATTTTACAACAAGCACATATTGAAAAATGTCTTTCATTGTTCCCCAATTTACTTTTTTGTTCTTCTATCCGGGCGGTGATTGCCCGGTGGCAATGTCAGCAGTTAGAACCTTGGAGGACGTGTTCGAATCCCGCCACCACCACCGCCAGTCTTACCTCATCAAGTGTGTTGTGTGGCAGACCTTTAACTGGTTGCTTCCCCCTTCCTGATACATTTTATCTTCGTGTACTCAATAAAGGGGAGTAGGAATGATAAAGGAAAAAAAGAAAAAAAGGTAATTCCCCATCCCACTGTATGTCGTTTTCGGCATACAAGTTCAGGAACGGAGGTCTTCTCAAAAATTTTATTCTCATTGCGTTCTGTCTCTTCAGCCACACAAACACCCTTCCGCTATTCACATATTTCTTTCAGATGTGAAGAATTAAACTATTTCATGATGTTTCCCTCGCCTCCGGCATATTCTTCTCCATCCAATGACACTCAAAGAAATGTTTTGGTTGGCTCAAGTTTGCAAACATTTTGATCCTTCCAGTAAAGTTGCTTACAGGAAAACTCGTGAGGAGCAGTATTCCCTGTTTCACCAAATTACCATATTTGTGTCAAGTACCCTAAATACGTTTGAACTCCTTTCCACACCTACATCCAACTTTAAAAAGACATTCCATATTTTAAACAAAACAACGGCTCCCGTACAAGCTCGCTTTCAGGGATTCGTATCCGTGCCAATATATCTCAGTGTTTAGACAAAACTCATCTTGGGAAAATAAATTAAATTCACATCACATCACAGATTACTGGAAACGATTTTATATTCTTACTCGTAAATCAACTGTGACTTACTTGTCGTAAGTACAGTTCCTTGTGTCAGAATCTTTATCTACACCCAAATTTATAATTCTTTTCATATTTGATATGCTTCTGCTCTATATAATCGCAAGTTTGACTTCGAGAAGGATAAAGTTTATGTTGATCTGATTTGAGTTGCTTGATAAAATTGCATTCTTGTTGGTCTATTCGGAAGTCCAGTTTTTAATTAATTTTTATATTCTTTTTTCTGAATATCATATGTAAAGGCAGCTGGTGCACCAACATCCGCGTTTGTAAATTCACTTCATAAAAAATTTCTTGTTAGAAACTGTTTGGTTTCACACAGTGATTCGCTATTGCCCAGACTTGATTAGTTTCCCTATAAGGACCTGTTTTCGCCTGTATAAGTGACAATAATGCAGAGGCGATTGGTACTGTGATTCCAACTGTCATTGATTTTGTGATGTGGGTAACCTAAAGCACTCCAAAGAGACCGAATATTGACATGTCCTTCATCTTCGCGGCTTTACACACTTGTCTACACTTTTCGTAGAAAATAGTTTTCAGACAAGGGTTGATAACACAAATTATTTTTTCATTACTCTAATGATCTACCAGTTCACAAATAAAGTCACATATAAAATCCTGTTTGGAAACAGTCATTCACCAGATACGTTGCATGAGTTTCTGAGACAACGAGGAAAACATGCTTGATTGCAAGTGTGGCAAGTGGAATGGGCAGCACAAATAAGGGATAACCAAAAGATCTTTACTAGAGGTCATCGTGAAGTCCATGTCTAAACATGTGAGTATGACTGTACCATATGGTCTGCAAGGCGGACTCACCACGCAAATGTCGTGACAAACCAAATGTTCCCATGTGCAACTCCTTCGGGTAGGGCTATTCCTAAACTAACACCAAAATACAAAAAATTGGTTCGGTGAAAAAACGAAAAATTGTTATTCTTGTTGTTCACTGTAACTGCTTGACCTCCATTTCACTATGTGTTATACCTCAATCCCCCCCCCGATCCTCTGTTCTTATTGGTGTTGCACTGGCATCATGCTTTTTTGCAAACCGGTGATATATATAAGGATATGTATATGGTGTGACAAACGAAATAACACGAAAGCTGAAAAACTGCACTATGCCTAACGGCTGTTTGCCGCGCACATGTTTCACATACAATGGCTAGCAAGCACATAAACCGGTATCCTTGGTTACAGCAATACATCGCAATATATTCCACTAGTCAAGTAGTGAATAGATGACTCGACCTACCGTAAAAAGCAATCGTAAAGTGAATATTGAAACGGTTAGACATCTACATTCATCCCGAAAAGTTTCATTGTACATTTTTTGTCTTCAATATGCTTTCACTTTCTTCGTATGGTTTCTCCAGATCGGGCCAAACACAGTTATCCGGGACATCAACCAGAACTGGTTGCCGGTTATGTCAACGAGTCACCGAAGACCACTACCCAAATCGCGTTCTCTTACTGGCAACAGCTCAATGAATTGCACTGAACATGTTGATTTTCTGCAAACAGATCTATTTAGAAAATTGTATATAGGAGAAATAGGTTGGATTAAAAAACTTGTTCTTGAATCTGATTGTTTTGTGTGTTTTGTGTTTTCAACACACTGCTGTGTACTAAATACTATCTAAAGTGATCGGTTCCCAATTGCCTCAGCCCATCAGAGGGCGATTTTCTTTTCTCGGGAAACGCTCTTAAGCTGTCTATTAAAGCATATGATATGAAAGTGCTACTTACTACCTCAGTTTGGCGAAGGTAGCTCCAGTGAAATGAGGATGAGGAAAATAGTTCATGTCCGAAACCACAAATAGCCTCAGGCAGCTAGATCATCGAACAGAACTAAAATTCCTGATGTCAAATCTCCAAAAATTAGACATGTGTACGAGCTTCTCCCTTGTGCGTTAGACTTGGGCCAGCCAAAGGCACTAGTTGTGAATCATGAAGAGAATCAGCTGTTTCGGCTTGAACAGTCAGGCAGCATTGTGGCCATGAACAAACAACGAATTTGTTTCAATGATGTTTCAAGGATACAAAATCTGAACACAGCCATGTATAAGGTGCACGTGGTTTCATCAATGTTGAACCAAGATAATGGGGCAATTTAATTAGAAGACTATCTTAACATACGGACAAAAATATTACCTACTATTAAGACAAAATCATCGTCCGATTCCTGCTAACTTTATGCACTATATTCTGAAACTTTGTGGTACCTGTTCAAGAATAATCACTATTTTCATTCAGATTGAGATCCAGCGAGTTGAATCACTAAAGGAGAAAGGAACCATTTTCAGGTTAAGGTGTTTTCATCCTGAGGGATCCAGGCTGACAAGTTGGTTTCGATCGAATACAAATGGCTGAAGCGTAAACCTCAAATACTGCAGAAATTGATTGATCCAACGAAACACCCTAGTGAGTAACCAATCAACCTCCAAAAATATGTTGTTAATTTTTCATCTGTAAGACTGGATACGTTCGTCACTAGACCTTAAATCAACTCTGGTCAACGCGTGCTATAAACTCCTCGGGAGTAAACCACTGATAAAAGAGTGAATAACCGCACAACACCGGGGACGGTTGAAGGAGCTGAGGGGAAACAGATACGTTATTTTGTCAAGACCAGATAAATGTGCTAGAATGTTCCTTTTAAGTAGATCAGATCAAATCATCAAGACAACAGTATACCCAGCGACGCCGGGAAATTTTAGAAAACCGTGGCGAGAAAGATAAAATATAGCAGATAGAAAAATCACTGTCGAAAATGCCCCGGTGCCTGAAACAGGGGGATGTAAGAGACACTACCACGGTTGAAAAAATCCTATCAAATGATTCAATGACTGCAAGACTCTATGGCTTACCAAAGAAACATAAAGATGGAGTGCACCCCGAAACGATCCTAGACACGTGTAGCTCCCCTCACCATTATATGGCTAAGTGGCCGGTAGAGATCTTGGAACCCGTGAGAGCACAACTCACTAATCACACATTAAAGGATTCCTATGACTTTGTGACTCGACTCAAACGTAGTCCGTTTACGCATGATATCACTCGACTTCGTTTCCATCCTCTTAAACGTAACCACTGGTGAAACTTTGAATACATACAAAGCAATAATTGTGAAATCGGAATAGCAGGTGGTGATCTCAAATAATTACTATACTTTTGCACACAAAATAAGATGACAATGAGAATCTGTCAACACCATTAAACGTATTTGGTTCAGTTCATTCAAACGTAAATTTAACTCTAGAGAACAAAGAGAGTAAGAAAATCGCATTTCTGGACATCTGACTAAGTTGTTGATCAGAAGGAACTATCCAGCACACCATTCACCAGAATCCATCGTGGAATGATATGTGTATCCATTCAAAAATTGTGCCATTGGAACTAGAAAGAAATCTGATTCACTACCTCGACAGAAGATGGTGGACAATATGTACTGATGTTACCAGTGAGAGCGAAATAAGTTTTATCTGAGAGGTTTTTTCGCATAACGGATACCCAGAATGACTGGTGGACAACATTTTGAGGCGACACCGGTTGTCGAATAAGATCACCACCGTTGAGAAGAAACCGGTTGACATACTTTTACTTCAAAGGACGACACAACTGTCGAAATGGTGACACGCAAACTGAGTACAGCTGAGGAAAAAGCATTCCTCGCAGCAAAACTTTGCATAGTGTTCATCTCCATGCCACTTTTGCGCTCTCCACTCAAAGATAAATTACCTGTTTCCGCAGTCTTTTTTCCGTGTGTACTTGTTTACCTAAGGTAAAATGACCGCATGAGCAAACGTTTAGCTGAGCGAATGGGCGAGTAGCACCCACCTGGCTGAAAAGTAGGGTCTTCCATAGCCAAAACACAGCCCCTAATGGCCGAAACCCATGCACATGCGTGATGACCAAAGTGTAGGCAATTTACGGTTACGTTGATTTTCTACTCTTCCCATTTTGTCATGATTTNATTTTTCCCCCCCCCCCCCCCCTACGAAACATTGTGACAGTTTGTGATGTATTAGCCAGTAGATAGATTACCGCAAACGAGCTTGTTCACTACTATTTTTCTTAGAAAGCGTATAGAATCCACTGGCTTCCATGTAAGTTGACTGCCACATAATTGTGCGTTCGAGTCCTGCAGGAGCCGTTGGGTTTTTCACATTTCAAACACAAGACCTTTGTCTTACGTAATCTACCAAACAGCAAGATTCGAAAAATATTAATAAACTGAAATAACGTATTCATGGGAATCGCTAAAATAAAATAGCAACTGTGGACAACGTACATTCCTTACAAGATCCTGATACCAATCTGCACGCCTCATTGATGATAACATTAAGATTCGCAGTAACAGAGTGGGATAATTAAAACGCCAAATTAATGATGATCGTACAAGCTTCCTCTCTACTTTTCACTTTCGTTCACGTTTCTCGGTACGTTTAAATAAAAAATGAAATT
>UZAN01044463.1:20541-31745 GCA_900618425.1 Echinostoma caproni | reverse complement strand
TCGTGGTACCGTTCTACTAATGCATGAACATTGCATTTTTAATATCTTAGGGGTTATCTCTCATCCAGTCTTAAATGTTCTCATCACCTTCAAAAAACCTTCATCAAAGTTTGCAAACTAAAATTTTGTTTGTCGTTTCAGGTTATATGAAGGTTCTTCATGGCATCATTTCTGAGTTCATTCGATCGCACTCACTTTATCGTTGCACATGTTCTACTTCTATCTTGGTTTGCTTGCTAAAGAGTTTGTATGGATCGGGCAACTTCTATTTCTCCTTCTTCCCTCGACTCCTCCATCGTAATGGGTAGTCAGAGTCACAGCAACCCGAACCGCAGCGCAGCGCAAAAATGCAATGCTAGTTGGTGTTGACTGACACAATCTTGCTAGAGTACTCTTTTCTAAGCAAAACGGTAAAAACACTAAGAAATAATGTTCACTGCGTAAAGATTTTTTTGTAAACCTAAGCGCCACAGTAACTTGCTGAAAATTTTTCCCGTTGTGGTCAAATAAAGTACTTTCTTATTCGAATAAGATGTATATTTGCAGCCCTATTAAGATGAGAATGTCGATATCACGATCCCTGATGTGTAATTTATGCGTTCAATCATAATGGTCAGAGTGGCTTCAATGACATTGCATCATTGCTCACATATGAGAAGCTTTCGTTAGTTATTTCAATGTTGTTTTACCAGTTGCTTTTACTCCAATCACCAGAAAGATCTATCAAAAATTTTATTATCTGTGCGTTTCTGACCCCGGCTTACCCGGTCAGACGGTATTTTTAACACTCCATAATTGTAAAACCAATTGTGTATCGCACACTACCAGCCACTTAATCATGAGCAATAGACTAGTGAGTACATGCCCTCACAGTGTATGTGTTACGCTGACTTGGACCTCCTGTTGTTCGTATGTTTATTTCTTCATCTGATAATCAAACCGTTATGGCGTGTTTGTTTTCTCTGGTTCGCATCTTCAACAGGACTGTCCTACGTGAAACTAGTTCAAAAGATGAATGGCGCGATGCTTTATATGGTGGTCCTTCTGGTGAACCGTTCATCTTAAAACACACCTTCTCCTTGCCCGTATCCGATTTGGTTGTTCCTCTTGTCGGGTTAGTTTATCATTACCCTATTCTCTTATATTCATTCGCATATACCGTGAATAACCATATTATCGATTTTTATTTCTGCGAGTATATTGCGATCACAATCACGTCTGGTTTCTCTCAGATAAACTGAACTGACTGAAATACAGACTCTATGCATTGATGACCCAAACTTACCAGACCTGTTCATAAAACGCTACTACTTGATAGCTAATCGCCGTAGAGATTACTGATCCACGCGGAAATTCACCGGACAACATAGGCATAGGATATTAGAGTTTACTCTGTCATTGTCAATTAAGTTACCTCACCAAATTATTACAGTGCTGTGAGCGAAAATCAATAGGCGTTTTGCGTCTTTACGTTGATGAATGATAAAACTGGACCGGACAAACTGTAACAGCATGCACTTAACTTTTAGCCATTAAGCGGTTACACGTGACTTATCAGCAGAAGCTACCTAGGATTTTATTGTCCATCCGCTATAGACGAGGAGATGCATGTGACATCTGTTAATGTACTTAGTAAGAGGGGGCTATGAACGGAAATTTAGGAATCATGGTATCCTCCTTTAGTTTCTTCTTCTACGGTCGTTCACCCTACGAGAAGTTTGTTCCGAGTCCAATTCACCTTTTTCATCTCAGCTTACGGCCCACGTCTTGGATCTTGCACCTGGATACCGATCATCCGATGCCTACGAGCGTGAGACTATTTTATGAGTTGATAGGTACCCATGGTAAGTGCTGTTCTATTCACATCACGAAAATGATTCATGTTTATTCTTATTCGAGTTTCAAATGCACGCTTTCAATCGTCATTACCAGAAAGCAAGTACTGCATATTCATATAAAAGTTAACACCTGTGGTGCATGCAGTTTGACAGCACCAATGGGCTGAATCAAACAACAGACTTTCAGTACTCCGTCCATCCATCTAATAACAACGAGTGGCATCTGACAACTTCTGTTGAATGGCCAGTAATTCTCTGGAAAAATATTGACGCTCTTGATGCACTGTTGTGTTGGCATTTTTGGGTTTAGCTGCAGTATCTTCTTATCCCTTTCGCGTTAGCCCTGTATATTCTGATGTGGTCATCGTGTTTAAGGTAATATAGACAGGATAAAGGTTTCCGGAAACACCGACGGAGCTATTTCCTGGTTTGTCTTCTCATCTCCCGGTGTTTGAGCAGTTTTCATCGATTCTGTCGAATTCTGATGGTTCCATTAGTCTCAACTCGTGACTTTCTGACCCAGAGCAAAGGAGATTTTTACGGAGCCATGGCATCGGTTAAACCGCTCATCCAATTCTTGTGCCGACTATGGCTGAATGCATGAGATCGGACGGCGCTCATTAATTCCAGTTAATCAATGATTCCGTTTTAAGGCCTCGCTAGGTGATCACGAGCTCGGAGCGTCTTAATGCGGAAATATTAACCTTACGACGATTTCCACATTGGTTCCCTCTCTTTTCGATTTTGGAGCACTCCCAACCGCTTCACTGGGCCGTTCGATTGGGGCTTGAATGTCAGAAAACGAGTATGGTTGATGCTATTCTGCAAAATGTACAAATGTAAACAGAGTGTTGTTGCTCGTGCTTGGGAATCTGGTGAAGTTTGACGGTTTTTTCGAAGATTGTGCCATCCATGGGAACAATCTGCTACTATTCTTTAAATTCTGTTGATCGAACCTCTATCTTCAACGTCAATACGCGATTAGGATTTGTCGCTGATTGGCCAATTGTGAAGCTTGGTAATTACCGTTGTCTTGGAGTCAGATGTGTACCGCCAACAGCTAATGGCGAGTACTTTTATCCAGTTTATTCATGCGTTATTTGTGAATATCTGCTGTATCACCCTTTTTGTATCGTCTTTGGTATAACAACCTTTTCGGCAAACGGTACTTCATGGTCTAACATCGACAGTGTTTCAGCTAGAAGAATTCTTACTGTCCTTTGGAGTTACCTGTTGTTTGTCGGGAAGAATTGGGGTCTTCTACGTTGGGTTCTGGCAAATGGCTTCCCGAACCACCTCCGCTATCACTGGTGCCGGATTTCAAGCGCCACCACTCCTCATTTCGTGTCATTTTCTGCAGGCTTTTAACTACTAGTTTTTCGTTTCAGTCAGAACAGTCTCTAAAATTTTCCTGACCTTGCCATGTCTTAGTGATACCGAATCATCATATAAATTCAAAGTTAAAAAGTTTCGCATATATTCATAACAGTCCAGCCAGCTGAAGAAAAGAATCTGATATCACTTTTTCCTTTACTTTCACGTTAGTCGTCTTTCGTATTGCAGAAGAATTATTGTGATGAAATAGATTTATTTCTTCCTGGGCTATTTCGTGTTTTATTATTCGCATTTTGTCAAATGGGTCTTTTCAATCTTCAAAATGGCCGTCACAAGGCGGTAAGTGTTTTGTGCGTTCTGCTTACTGTGGGCGAGAACCCATTCATCGAGTGTAGTTTTTTATTTATCAACTAAAGCTCCGGTTCATTTTATCACAAAAGTTGCATGCGTAACATTGATCGGAAATTTGCAGTGTTATCTGAAAGCTCTTTGGGGAAACACTGGCACCTAATTCTTCTGTTTAATTTCAACTAGGGAACCTTTTCGATGTAATTGTTCAGCTCGTTTCCCTTCGTTTTTGTTTTCAGGTGCCCAGAATTATGTTTGCCACGAAATGAAGCTTGTCGAAACCTATTGGATACAGTGATATTTCTTTTCGTGTTATGGCTCCATGTGTTTTCTAATATATCGACCGATGTTCTTAATCAGTACCTTTATTCTACTGTCTCTACTACATGGAGATGTGAATTAGTCTCTGTTGGTGTGTGAAATCATTCGGCAAATAAAACAGGAAAGAAGCGGATTACTTAGAATTTGTCAGTTGTGTGTAGATGAAAACCTGGGAGAGATACAGTTTATAGAACGAGTATGTGATTCAATCCTTAAGTTAGGTATAATGAGGGATGTATTGGAGGAAGATCGAGAGGGCTGTCTTTCATGCAGGGAGCTCGTGATTCTGTGGTAAACCACCACGCTTCCGAATAATGATGCAGGTCGTTCACGATCGATTGTTGAGCAAGTTATCTTATTGGTACTCAACCATTGATGTGACGACTCTCCTGATCGCAGCTCGATGATGCGCACGTCAGCTTTTGGTACTGCTATCCGCAAAGCGAACACTTTGGTAGTACACAGTTCTGTTGTCGCCCTGCTCGCTACTGCACCTATCCTTTTACAGTCCTATACTATTTTATCATTTCCTCATCATCGTACAGCGTAATACAGTGAAGCGACCTTCACTGATCGCTGCCAAACTCATTACATACAAAATAAGTGATAATGTGTAAGGAAGGCAGGGATTGAACCTAATTTTAGGGAAGAGAAAAGAAAGCGAAACTCTGCGGTCAACACAGAGTAAACAGTTCAACTGTGCATACTATTTCAAGCATTCTGGTCTGATAAGAAGTGATAACATGATCCCCATTGCTGTCGGTTCGCAGCCATGATCTTCAGTGTCTCTAACCGTGCGGTTTCGGAGTCTTTTGGGCCCCAACCCGAAAGACGAGAGACACCTACTTTACCCACTCGCTGTGTACATTTCTTCATGTCTCTTCTCCACTTGGCTCTCTCCAGCCTGCAACAGCTACTGCGAATAAGACGCGGTGCGGTACGCGACTTACGTAAGTAACTAACCTGCTCACTCCATCCTACTTAGGCAAGGCTACGTAAGCATCGATTGTCGAAAACCACTAGGCGACGGATTTCTTCTACCGGCAAACTCAAGGTCTCACAACCGTAAAGCAGAACTGATTGTACAGTGGCGCAGTATGTGCGACTTCTCAATTTCAATGAAACATCACGTAGCCGCGACAGGCGTTTAAATCCTACGTTCGCTGCTCGAGCTTCGGAAATGTGCTGCCGTCGTTCGTCTAATTGCAGCCCCAGGTACTGGTACTAGAACAGTCCTCATTTTGGGTATCTCGATGAGTTTATTTTACCCATAAATATTCCGAAAGCATGGAATTTTTCCGTTTTTTGATGTGACGTACTGTATCCCCTAAAAGGAATTCCGCGTCAACAAGGCACTTATGAGCATGACGATTTAAATTACACCCTAGACGGAACCGTCAATTTGGACTGCATTACGCCTGGTACAGAGTCCGGAATAAAGCCGCATATTCTACTCTCATAATGTCCATAAGCTGTTGCTGGTGAATTTTCAAGCGCAAACGTTTAAATTCGTTTGTTCCCTTTCAGCCACGCATAACAGAGAAGGGGGAACAAGAAGCCCTTGAACACCGTACTGTTGCTCGAATTCAATGTATGGTTCAATGAGATACGTGCTAACAGTTTTTATGAGAACATATTGATCTCAAAGTTTGAAAGCGTGGATATGGTGCAAAGAAGCTAACTGTCTGAAGAGAATTTCTCTCCGTCATTGCAGTCGACTATCAACCTGTTATTGAATTTCTTTACTGATGGTTCAGGTATCAGAAGAATGTGTAAAACGAAGAGAGATTGGAGCCAGTCATCCATCGTTGTTGCAGAGAACAGTTTCATGGTCCTTGTTTCTCAATCAGTCAGACTCGATCGTTACCAGGGATTTCCTGAACACATTCAACTGTTTGCTTCATCAAAATATATCTCTGTGACAGGTACGCTTGCACAACGGAACACCTCGTGTGCCTGAGTCGAAAGCCGCAATAGGGGAAGTTCGACACTTCAGCCATCTCGAGCACCAGTCGGTGGTTGTCCCAGGCCTGCTGTACAGCTTTCACTTGACTTCGAATTAAACTGATGAGCACAGATTCCTCGGAACGCAGACCTTAGTGTGAGCAACTTTAACTCGAATAATCGCTTCAGTTCAACACACCGTTATTGTTATCGAATCAAAATACTGTCATTTTGTGGAAAACTGGTACTCGTATACTGGAACACTGTTGACGTTAAATTTAACCAATTATAACGGAAATGCGAAAAGTTTTCCATGCATCTGTGCTCACGCTTCACCTGCGCACACGCTGTTAATAAATCTGTGGCTTTAGTTAATCTTCTTTTGCAGTGCGCACAAAACCACTTGCTCTCTGCGTTTTTGTAGTGTGTTCCAATTTGACTGCATTGATGTTGGTTCGAGGGGGAGGGGTTACATAATGTGGAATAATATAAACCGAGCTAAAATAATTAACGCGTTGAGATGGCATTCTCTTCCGTTTTGTTTTCAAATCACATTGAATACAATTGAAATGCATTGCTGTTTGTGATCATTGTCGTGTTTTACAAAATCAGTTCAGTTGTCTGGCATATAGAACTACCAACCCATGAATGTAATGCTCAATATAACAACTCCGAATGAACAATTTGATCGTATATGAAATGCACCTACTGGTGTTCATGTTTGGAACTGTCTTGTCAGGGCGCTTTTTCTTCTGATTGTCAAAATGTTTGGAATGAATCAAAAGTCTATCCGTCCGAGAATTGCTCTGGAACAAGATAAACGACTCACAGTTTGTTACTGCAATGAGATCATCATGCTGCTCACATTTACTCTGCGTGTCGTAAAGCGCGAAGCCCCATTTCTGTCCGCTTGTTGAGCAAAAGGATATATCCCGGCACGGCATTGACTGTATCATGGCGAGTACGTACTGCTGCAAGGTCGTCACAGAACAACATAACAAATACACTTTCACAATGATAATTTTATCGATAGCATCTTAGCTCGCAGTGCTTTGGATAGATGTTTTCATCATTAGTACATGGGAATTCTTCGTGGAAAAGGGTTTTCTGCTGTGGTGCTGTAATGAAGTCCCGTGAGATACCATCGACTCTTATTTTCTAATCTAGCAAACGAAGAATTTTGCGTTCACCCACTAACCTCGAAAGTTCTAATTGTCGTAAAGCTAATCACTGTTGCCAAGTCTTCGCTAGAATTCTCTTCGATCGATACGTTTCAAATGGATCTAATTATTAAGCTCCACTTGCATTTATTGTTCAAAATTGAACTACTGTTTTTACTAAATTCCATCCTAAAACTCTCCTTAACACTGCACGTTACCCGTAAATAAGAAGTGANATATATATATATATATATTGGTGTTCAGTTGTTTGCCGAGCTTGGCACTTGTATTGCAATATAGTTGCCAGGCGCGAGGAACAACTGAACACCAAGTTATACTGTCCGAGCCACAAAAATGTTATATATATATTCATCACAGTAAAAGAACGTTGAATATAAAGTCTTATTTTCGTATACACCTTTATAAATCAGTGTGCTTCAATGCATAAAAGAGATGTCACACTCAATTCTAAGTGTACCAGGAATAAATGCGCTGGTACTTGCCCTAAGTGGCTTCCCATCAATTTGTCTCTCCTTGAAATTCAAATGAGACATTCGTCGTACGCAGCATTAAGGGTCTCACAAAAACGGAGGCCGGTTGATCAGTTCTCACTCGCTCTGCCTCATTGTGACCGCAAATTATTCGAAAACGTCTCGAACAGAAACAGTAAATAATGATTGCACGTTCAGCGAAGTCATGTCTATTAGCAATGTTCATTTGGTCTAGTTTTACCACGTCATAGGTATATTTGACCATAGATTTTCTCATAGTCTGTAATACGCTGACAAACCATTTTGTCAGTTGATGTTGTGGTGAGTTCCTCATCGACAAGATGGGTGGTACACCAGGTTTGTGTAATTTTGGCAATCTACATAGTTGCGGGGATAGGCTCCCTCGTGTCTTGAGTTTTTGAGGTTTATTCTCATCGGTCAAATAACCTCCAAGAAGGGAATGAACTTCAACAGCGATTTTCTGCTCTAAATTATCGCACGATGGTTCAGGCAGAAACTTCGTTGAATCACTTACAATAGGTTACATTTTATGCACAAATTGCTCCTTCAGTGCTACCAAATGTTATCTTCTGGACCGACAGCTTTCTTTAGAAGTCATAGTTCCAAGTCTACCGGAAATTTGTTGACAGGTGTAGTAGATTGAAGATTGAAATGTCCGTTGTGGCGTCCGCGTCTGGATTGGAGGTCACGATTTAACTACCATTAAAAGTTGATGATATACCTAGTCGATTCTATCACGGTCGATTGCGTTGCGTCGTTTACGATCATTCACAAATAACATACAACACAGATAGCAAACTGTGTGAGACAGGGTGATCAAAACGTGTCGACAGAACACACTAGTAGTAGCAATCACTACTGATAATAGACGAGAAACACAGAGCGGACACTCATAGTCGACGTGCACGATATCACAGAGCACGAACACACGGAGATACGAGGTAGGTCCGAACAAGACGGAACGCGTGCCTCTACGGCCACGCAAGTCGTTTAGCCCTACGAGTATGATCACAGCACAAATTGCAAGCCACAAGCACTATTAGCCCTCTCCTAGCTGCGTAAGAAAGAACAGGCGGTGGGCAACGAGCATGTAATTGATACACCCAGAACAAGTCAGATTTACGGTGTCATATCGTTGGCTTATATACTGTTCCAGTGTCCGAACATAGAGACCTTGAAAGTTGATGCAAAAAATAATAAAATTTACAGAACTGACCAATCAGTGGCCGAAAGCTGGGTTTGGACGATAAGGGCTGAAATGGCACCAAAAAAGGTCTAAATTATAAAAACTTAAAAATACCCAAAAAATAGAAATTTTCGGGTGAAAATTCTCGTTTTACCAAACGAGTTGTCAACCGGAATTTCGCACATGGAAAGGAGTATACCCTTGGTTAAAGAGAGGCAATTTAAACGTAATCTATCAATTCCAGTGTGGGTGCGGTGACTTACTAAGCCGGCGGAACAGAAAGGTATTTACGTAATGGGGTTTTAGAACTTTTTACGAATTGGCTTCACCGTATGGTTGCCACATCAAGGTCCACACAGCCGGTAACCGGTAAGGACCGTGCTTACAAAACACCGAGACCCTCGATTTTCAAGCACTTGTTGATGACGGAACATCTTATTAATCGCGAGAATACATTTTGAGTGATTTTTACTGATGATGAGTGCTCAACATCACCGAGATGATTGCAATCAACCGATGGAAACCAGTCCTGTGTCAACAAAAGGACTTGTTCAGCACATTGGCTTTGCCTTGGTGACCCTTCCCCATTCACATTTTTTTATTTTGTAATCGATTTCTGAACCATATGTAAACAGTGTATTTCTCTGCATTATGCACCAATTGAGATGCAGCGAAATTGTGCAATGCTCTTTAACACTGACTTCTATTTTCAAATTTATCACTGGAAAAGCTTACTTCAACACTATTTTCTATTGAACCACCGAACGGGGATGAACGCTTCGATGGAGTAGGACTGTTTGACTCCCACGGGAATTTTTTGTGCTTGACTGTTTATCGAGTGAGCTTTAGATGAGAACGAACGAACCCGGCGCTAATTGATCTAGTGCTCCCATTCGGAGTCATTTATGGACCGGACACTATGAGCACAATAAATGACCCAGCCCGATGAGCCACGGGTTGATGTTATGGATAGTACGTTATACGGTTTCAACTTCAATTGAAACCGTTGTAGCCTCAAGTGAATCCAACTAATCGCGTTCTGCTGGAAACCCCATTAAGTGATTGGTGCCTGAGCCGTCACACGTCGCCGATTGGACCGGGTCTATCAAGAACCCGTCCATTCGGAATGAACTGTTTACTCCATAGGCAAACGAAGGTATTTTTTGAACGAGTTTCCGAGATAGAATGAAGAATACGGTGGGATAAGGTCTAGCTGTTCGTCTCTCAACCCGGGAACGTTGTTCTTGACCGTTTATCGAATGAGCTTTAAGTCAGAATGGACGAACCCCGCGGCAGTTGACCTCGGTTGGCCTGGTAGAGAAGCGAATCACGTCAAGATGGATCGCTAAATCGGTCACCATGCTCGTTCGTGAATGTAGTCAGGATTCGTTTCATGAATGGTTTCAGTCTACTCCCTCAATTGCCTAGTAAGTAAATTCCATTTAGGCCGAGGCTGCCTCGAATAACACCGATTTATTTGAACCAAGTGCGATCGCCTACATATCGTTGGTATTGAAAGGCACATTTGACAAGATTCTTAACAAGGATACAGTATTTCACCCGAATAGTAAGATCATCATCATCGTACAGCGAGATACTGTGAAGTGAGCTTCACTGATCTCTGCCAAGTTCACAATGTACATAAATCAAGTGATAAAGCACAAGGAGGAGAGGGATGGTCTACTTGGAGGGAGGCAAAGAAAAAGAACCTCTATGTTCAACACACCGAGTACACAAACTAAGTGTTCATCCATACATTTTCAAGCATTCTGACTTGTTAAGAAATGACAACAAAAACGCCACTGCTGTCGGTTAGTCGCCTTATCCTTTAATGTCTCCAGCCAGTTGCAGAGTCTTTCGGACTCCAACCTGCAAGACAGGAGACACCGATTCTACCTAATCGCTCTGTGTATTTCTTCATGTCTCGCTTCCACGTCATCTGTTAACCTCCACGCGGTTTCTTCCAACCTGGAACCGCAACTGCGAATAAGGCGCGGTGCTGCAGACGATGGCTGGACATGTGCAATACGTGTCCTAACCAGCGAAGCCGACTAATCTGAATTCGATGGGACAACGAATCCTCCATCGAATCGTTACCAAATACGCGACGCCTCACCTCAGAGTTGCTTACATGCTCGCTCCATCCAACCCGAGCCAAACTACGTAAACATCTGCAATCGAATACTTCAAGACGACGAATATCTTCCACGCGCAAATTTAGGGTCTCCCAACCATAGAGCAGAACTGGCGCAGTATACACGACCTTTCAGTTTCAAAAGGACACCGCGTCTACACCAAAGGTGTTTCAATCCTGCGTAAGCTGCTCTACCCTTGGAAATCAGGGCGGTTACTTCATTGACTATGCTATCGTCATTTGAAACGCAGCTACCTAATTAGGTGAAAAATTCCACTACAGCTACTTCTTAACCATCAAGCATCAGCGCTGGGGTAGACGACACCCAGTCTTGTAGCATCACTTTGCACTTTGAAGGTGCAAAGCGCATGCCGAAAGGAGATGCAGAACTTGCTGGTCTGTCAAGAACGCATCGCGCATCCTCCA
>UZAN01044462.1:19635-32268 GCA_900618425.1 Echinostoma caproni | reverse complement strand
CCCACATTCTACCTGTCGTTCAGAAGTGAAGAGAACTAATTTTATGCCATTTCAAAAAGACAGTTATGAATAAAATACTATAACTGTCAAATCGGCTGTCTGTTGTAAATTATTCTAACTCTTTCATTTACTAGTCCCTCTAGAGTGAGATTCACCTCCAGTTGAAAGTGTCTAAGTTCCGAAACACTCATACACAAAAAAGCTGTCGATTAAACTTAAACGTAACCTCAGAAAGAGTATATATATATATATATATATATATATACAGGAATTTCACGTGATCTGAATCTGCTGTAAGAACACCCGGGCTGTGTTCTATATAATCTCCATTTTATTTGGAAAGTTGGTCAGTTTATGACCCCTTGTCAATCATACTATCCATTATCATTATTACTATTATGATATTTTCAATTTTTCCGCGTGAATTTGTACCAGATGGATCCACTTTGGTCACATGAAAATATCAGAGCATTACAAAATCTTCTCAAGGATCCAAACGATGATGACCCTGATTCTGATCATGAAGACAAGGTAGGATAATGTCAGTTAGAATTGAAAGTAAAACTTAGTTTAGATATTTGGCTCAAGTCGTTCTTTTTGGAAAAATTTTGAGTGAAAAAAGATTTGTTCCTGGATAAGATTTCAACATTCTTGGACTAAATTCTTTGCTTAACATGTAAATTTGCCGAATAATAAAATCTCGTCTGGGGCACGGTAGATATATCTATAGAATCGGACAGTGATTTCATTTAAAATCATCATTTTGTTATTCCAAGGCAGTGCGTAGCACGTCCTGAAATCCAGTCTAGTGTTGTGAATTAACACCTAATATGCAATGAACATCTCTGCGATGACATACAAAGAGCACTGGAAATCCGCTTCTTACTGCTTGGGGGATTAGTTAGCAGTGGGTAGTTCTTCTATCTCTACCGAGACTCAAACCAAAAGCGTTCAATTAGAGAGACAAAGCTTTTACCACAGAGCTGCACTGGCGACGATCAACAATCTGCGTGGACAGCCTAGTCAATTTCGAATATCATAGTGGAATTAGGTCCTTCGACAGCTCACAGTCATCAAGAGTACAAATCACACCAAAGGCCATCAACAGCGCCTATTACCTGTGAAAAATCAAATGGGCTATTCTAAACATGATATTGTGAATAATATCTGAACTGTTTTCCGCGTAAATTGCTAGTGTAAACTACAAGAGATCAGTACAAACGTCAGTAAAAATTGTTTTTTGTCACATTCATGATGTATGTTTGCTGGCGACATACAGTAACATTTAGTGTGCTGGGAAAGCAAAACTTCACTAACCAAAGCTCTAGTATCAACTACTGATTTCACTGTTTGGTTTACGTCAGCGATTGAAGGGACTGAACGAAATGTTATCATTTCCCGCCGTGTATCTTCTTCCAAACTTGATACGATAGATAAAACGGACCCAGTGTTTCGAATATCGGAAGTATTTTTATATCCGTAGTTAATGTTAACTCCTCTTGATTTCCAAAGACCTTAGTACTAAGCGTTTGACAAAAAACCGTTGAAGGAAGTTTAACACAAACAGAGATGAAACCGAAATTAATTAGCCCCTGTGAGAAGAATCACGCAGAGCTTTTTCAACCCACTAAAAGAGAATCTATTTTTGAACAACCATCGGACAATTTATGTGGAAACAAACTGATTCTGGTCATTTTTTACAAGTTAGTAAGTTACATAGGTTTTCAGATCATAGCTTTTGTGTAACGCCTCTTAGGGATATCGTAGTTCATGAGAGTGGTAGCAATTTTCAGAAAAATGTACCTTGGATATTTCAGGATAAACTAATGAAATTTTTTTGCCGGAAGGATCATCGGTGCAAAGCACATTCTTGACCCATTTAGAGATAGAATCTGAGAACGCAACAAGGAGAAAGCAAGAGCATTGTCCATTTGTTCGTTAATCAGATGTTTGTTATGGTTCACTCGTCTTCCATTAATCGATTTCGAAGGAGCCGGGTGACTGTCGTTTCACTGCACAGTATTTGCATTCATAGAAATTATGCAACCAGATGGCTTCAAATCGGAGCAGACTACATCTACGATCATAAGCAATACAAATGCAACTTAAAATCGCCTATGTTCTTTTCAGTCCCCTCAATTTGGTCAAATAAAATTTTGTTTTCAAATCCTGTTTCGCCCTCAGCATCCTTCATCCGTCGCCAGAATGAAACCAAGTGACATTGGACCGAAAGCCAAGACAAAAACTAACCAAGGTAAAAAGCAATCCAAAGCGTATGATGAAAAAAACATTGCTTTTCTTGTATTTTTTCTCAGATTTGTTCCTCGGTTTTCCCCTTTGAACCAAAGTAAACCTTTTTATTTTTTTAATTATTGCTGCATTTGCTCGATATATATTGAATTTGCATCAATACAACTTCCGCCACTTTCTGATCTCAGCAAGCGTGAAGGGAGATGCGCCTGTGAAAAAGAATAATCCAGATGATATTTGGGATATTGATGAAATTCCAGAAGGGACTCAATTTGAGGATATACATGATCCACGACCGCAACCGGAGTAAGTTAAACTAGAGCCGTCTATGTTTGTCATTCTCTCCATACAGGTTTTCACAAAAGTGGAAATTAGTACTGAGGAAATTCAGAAATCCCTCTTTCAGTGCAGTGTATAGCTTAAGTGATTATAAATTCTGGTGTTGTGTTCAGTATGCGCTTTGCTCGTTAAAAGTGCAAACCAATGTCGAACTGCATAATTTTGACTGCCACTGGATTGGTATATGGTGATCAAGTGTTCAATGTGGTTAAACGGCTCTGTTGTCTGATCACTGGTGTGACAAATGACTGTGGCTGATTGGAGAACACGACGAATACTTGATCGCAGTTAGGTCATTTCGGTTATACATGGCATTATGAGAGACCAAAAACGTTTGTGGAAGGAATCCATCAATTGAAGGAGCTTAACTGTCGTTGCTTGGTTCACTTGACATGAGCACTATAGGAAGCAAGCCCTAAAATTGTCTACCACACAGCACCCTATCAGCAGCATTTGCTCGGAGGCGATGGAGACCGTGAGATCATCATCTAGTTCTAAGTGTAAATTAAGTGTGCACATTTATCGGAAATGTAAGAAAAAGTATGGATTTCCTATTTCTTCATTTAGTGGAAACAGGATGCTGGGTAACAGGGCAACAAACCAATATTCATTTTATTTAGCACATCCTTCATTTCTTCTTGCACCAAGTTAGATCAGTCCCCATTTAATTTAAAAACTCATTGCGAAAGTTGTTAACTCGACTTTAAGGAACACATTTCACTTTTTAATGTTATTGTTGTTGATGTTGAAGATTATGATGATGTTGATGAATTCTCTTGTCTCGGGCTAAAGTCCAGCTGTTTAGAGAAACCAGCTTACAAACTGTCAATAAGAATAAAGCAAACCTCATAAATAGCTCCTTCCATGTCACGTAGTCAAGAAAGGAATATCAGTCTTGATAAACGGAAGTTAGGCCTAAATGAGTATTCCCGGTCTGCGTTGTGACATGAAGCACAGCAAATGTAAAACATCTAAAAGCAACCTAGTCCAATAAAATGTTTACGTGATTTATCATAAATCACCAGAGTGAGAAAATGGTTCATACTTGGATTTTTATCACAAAAATAGCTCATCTGTTTGAGATACAAATGTAATTGTGGTAGTCCAGCGTGAGGAGCGAATGGTAAAAAGCCATTTCGATGTTTATAAACGTCGGTAATGATTGTATCATTTTGGTGTATTTCATTGCACTAATGCACTGTGAACTGTGAGAATCAAATATGTGCTTGCAAATCAACGTCCGACACCACAAATGGCTAAAATGCACCCCGAAGTTGAACGAAAACGGCAATAATATTTGTTCTATTATTCGCATTTCAATCGCATGAAATAATTTGGTCTCCCATGATGCAGTTACAATTGGCTATGTTGAAATCCATTAATTCTCGGCAAATTCATCTCCTTTGACACAGATGGATGACATGCACCAAACGCATTGTCTAGAAGTGATTAAAAGTAGTAGGTTTTACCATATCTATCCTGCATTTACAATTCAATAACTAAGGAAGAATGGATGACATCTTATTAATGGTCCTATCAAACTGGTTGATACAGATAAAAAGCATAAAAATCATTTTATGAATTCCATCAATCATAAGTAAAATAAATTATTCTTACCTAATTTATTCGGCACACAATGCGCTGTTGACCTGTCTGTTGGTCTTCATTTCGTGTTTTTCATTTCTCACCAGGTACGATCTATTTTACAAACAGTCTGTCACGGCCGAGGATATCTATCTTCAAATGGGCCTCAAAAATCCAACTACTGCCAGTTGTGAATTTCTTGTGGTAAGCCAAATTTTACTCACCGCGCAGATTATGCATATACACCAGCTTTCGAATTACCATGGTGTCAGAGGGACACCATTAATAGTGTCAAACCAGATGAATAATACTGAACGGATATTTCTTCAGAGCGGTTCTCTCTAAAATGTGCTGAAATTTTGAAGTAAAATAACGGTTAGACTATTGAGTAGGGCAACAAACATCGAAATTGTGACCCGCATGAATGAAACCATGCTTTGGGCCAGAACTTTATTCCCCTTTTGTTATTTGACCCACTGTTTACGACACTCAGCCGTATCACTCAGCGTCTCTAACCAACGACAATCCTCATCTCTTGGGCCCCAAACCTGGAAGGCGAGCTGTACCAACCGAAACCAAAGCTGAAACCAGCTTCTTTATAACTCTAAGTCATGTCATGGTCTGACCACCGCGGCGCTTCATCCAGCCTTGCCGACCACGTGAAAGAGAGCACGGGAAGGTAGTCGATGGACTCTTAAATTGATAAAACAGACTTCAATCAGTTCGCTTATTACAACAACGCTTGTAATCGATTTGTAACCGCACTCATTAGGCAGCCGAGCCCAGAATTATACATAGAACGCGACACATACCCACACCACACCAGACCACACCACCCAAAAAAGTGCGCTAGTTCCTGTGGGACAAATCAAACGCAGCACACTCATTTAAGTGCGGATACTGGTGGAACAGATAAGCAATTGGCTTTTGAACACGTTGGAAACTTGGTTTAACAGGATGCCACCATTTTGAGGTCAAAACAGCCGATTGCTGACTGGGGCCGAGCTCCTGGATTACCAAGCAGTTGTTGATGACACATCAACTCGTCACCCAAAAGAAATCAGTTCGAGTGATCTACATTAACATGATGCCATGATACATCCTTAATGCCTAGGCGATTAAAATCAATTAGAGAAAACCCATTTTGTGTCAGCAAAATGATCACCTCGGTTTTCTCTCAGGTTAACATTTATACTATTTTTAACCCCCCCCCCCGAACCTATTTCGATTGTATTTGTCTTCAGCAGGCAACGAAACCGTCCAAAGTACAGATCATGTATTGCTATCCTTCTGGCTTTATTTTTCCAATTCGTTTATTGTAAACGGCGGTCTACTACGGATACCTGCTTGTTGCATTCCTTAACATCGAAGACTGATGAAAAACATAAAATTAATAATATTTCACTTTTGGACTCAAAATGTTTCAGATTTAAGTGACAAAATGAGCTGTCTGTTGTTCAAATTAAAAAACCGCCAAACATGTGTACGCATTTATATGTTCCAGTATATGATGAAATTGTGATGTTGCGAACGGGTGGGAGTGAAAGAAAAATAACCCTCTATGTAGCTTTTATGTGAGTTTGGAAAGTAGGTTTTGTGTAAATGTTTTGTATATACTAATGTTAAATCAAAACACATTTGGTAATCCTACAAAGGAAATTAAAGCTGTGCAACTGAATATTAGTGGCCCGCATCTTCACGTACTGAAATCTTTTTAAGAGGCCGTAAAAAATAGCAATATGAAAATGGAATAGGGATGAAAATTTTCATTGTGAAACTTGAAATCTTCAATTCTAATAAATTTTAGATAGTTACGGGTGGTCAACGCAAGTTTTCAATTCAAGGTAAACTTTGAGGAAACCATTAATGACTCTGAGGGACTTAAGAGTTCAGCCTGGTCAATGCGTCAAAATTGATCATTGCATTGTCAAAATTAAAATACTTTACTAAACGGAAATGCACTCACCGCATATGGTTGAGATAAGACTAACACCAGAATCTGGGTAAAAGCTCCACATATTGAGTAAAACGTACCAAAATGAGAAGCAAACTCGATGGTTTTGGAAATAGTTTGAATTTTGACTACATCGTTCGCATACTTAAACTGTTGGTCAGGTGATGTTACGGGTTAGTATTTGGTGTAAATAAAGCATAAAAAAGTTAATGAACCGCATCTTGAATTATTCAAAATTAATTTACTTTTTCTCCATTTGTATTGAAAATTCCTTTATCTGCGTTATGGTGAAACAAGCTATCGGGTTTATCGGTATTATTGGTATTGGTCGAACAATAATGACAGCAACCTTAGCTTTTCGTGCCAACCGTGTAGGAGAAATGGCGAACTGTGTTGGAATTTCGGTACTTGAAACGTATAAACTGTTTCTTTGTATATAGTATGCACCAGGTTAGACGGAGCTAGATGATTTTGGTAGAGTAGAGAATAATTGGAATGCACGGGGAAGTAAACTTAAATGGGGCTTCAGTCTTCAGGATTGAGGGCAGAGGGCAGGGTGCTCGTGTAAGCCCCATCACCACTGGGTCGAAGGTCCGATCACAAGTGTTCGTTCCTCCATAGCCCCTTCAGGTGCTCATCCAGACGCCGTTTGAAAGCAACGTTTGTCCTCTCTTCCACCACAATCGCTGGAAGGGAATTCCAGAGTGTTGTTGACCTACGCGAGAGTCGGTAGACTAACGGACGACCAACTGACTGAAGTTTCCGCGTGCGGTGTATATAAATTAAAAACAAACCCCCCATTGCACAGTTTCTACTGAAGACTATGTTAAACTGGATAAATGCTTTTCACATTCATATTTTACACGTAAAAGCTAATTCAACCTATTTTCTACTACACTTGGATCAGCATTGATGACATAAGGACTTAGGTACTTAGGGTACGTCCGTCAAACATCTCCAATAATCGAGGTTGGGTATTGAAGCAAGCGAGTGGTATTCATAAATTCCTTCTCCAGGCTGCGCATTAAGTATGAGCCAGACTCGGGTGGTGGTGGCGCAGTGGTCGCTGTCACCGGTGTGCTTTGGACGTTCGAGCCCCGCCACCGCCACCCGACTTTGGTGGTAGGCAGCACTTTTGTCGTTCGGTTCACTACCACGTCTAAGATGTCGGGGCCTTATGTGGTTCACCACTCNACCACTCAAAGTCCCGGGGCTTAGGTTTCCGGTTTCCATCAGTAAAAACAGCAGGTCATCGTGACTATGAGGTTCACCCCATCTGCTGTTTATCGCACTTGAGCGAGCAATAAAAAATTCAGAAAGTTGGTTTTACTGCATGAATTACATAGACAATCTATAATGTGAGTGTNTATCTCTTACCTTTCTTTCTGCCAGCCTAATGTGAGTTTTAAGACTTATGATGTGGAAGAACGGTTGTAAGATGACTGAACTGTGAAGCCGCTTTCGTAATGAGGGATAAAAATTATCCACAACCGACAATTTGGTTTGATAATGTGAATGTCACTCAGGGTAACTCTAGAAGGTTACTTTACACGCTTACCAAGGATTGGATGCACTGACTCAATTTACATGATACAGGATTACGCTTAACGGGGTTTTAACCCATTTTTAAGGTTTGCGAAAGATGAAGGTGGTAATCTACAAGTGGACATGATGCAATACAGTGTTCTTGAATACTAAGTGCTGGACTCCCGCATCCGGTTTAATGCAGCCACATTCAAATGGCGATGCTATCGCCNCCGTTTCATGCAGCCACAAGTGAAGATTGAACGGACGGCCATAATCAGCAAATTCTTTTTCGAGTAAAATACTGCAGTCTCACATTGTGCGTTGAATCACCAAATTGGAATAGTTTCAAAAAAACTGGCATCAGTCTGGATTCGGATGGGTGTGACAAATATAAAAATATATAAAACAAGATGATTGCGCAATTTTTACTCATACTAAGGAGTCCTTGCATGTTTTAGATAGTAACCTACGACTCCAGTTAAAGCATGGTTAAAATACACTTTTCAATGGTCCCAAAGGGGACGAAACAGTAGTTCAGTGTACTTCATCCGCCATTACTTACAAGTTTCATCGCAAGTCGGACGAATGGCTTGGTTAGGAAATGCAGCGTGGAACAGGAAAATGAAAGCAAATCACTCATCTTGGTATCATACCGTGACCATCAATGATTTCATCACCCAGGTTCAATAAGGTGTTCCGAAGTAGTCGCGTACGGCACATTTTTTGAGTTTTATTATCCGTTCACTGCATAGCTTAGGATTCCGATATTGCTATGCATCACTCGAAAATAAAATAATCATTTTATATCCACAGTTTACAGTTTCGGTTTTCACAACCAATAACCATGCACTTTCATGCGCCGGTTTTGGTTACCGCCTTTTGGTTGCCCATTTGGACAAAAGAGCAAAATGAAGACTGAATTTTTGAGAGCAGAATCAAAGTGCGGATAGAAACTTCATACAGACTGGGGTTGCAGGATTAATGAGTAGATGAACGAGTGCCACATTTGCGACCCCCAGTCATATCACTCATTGTCTCCAACCACCGGTTACCTTGTTCTACCCGGGGAGCCTAACGTCACCGATGGGAGCAAGTCTCTTGGTCAGGGTTTTCATACAAAGCATTATTTTCCCCACCCTTCACCTCTTTCCACCCGTTCCCTGCCTCGGCTGCTATCATCGCACGAAGATCAAATCCATGAAAACGAAGAGAGAGGGCAAGCCCGAAGGCAGCTTATAAAATCTCTAAGGATAGTTATTAGTGTTATAAAATCTTCATTTGGTTAATTAGTAGTGTAATTATTGAAATTGAACCTCCAACACGTTTATGGGGCAACGGTCGAATAGTCAGAGTCACCATGATAGAGACTCGGAGGTCCTGAGTTCGAATACGGTCAACGCTGTCCATCGTATTCATCTCTGGATTTCCCCAGGCAGCCTTTTTGTGTCCGCAGGCGCCTTCCTGAAGGTTGACAGCGCATCGGTATGTTCAAAAGTGAAAGGAAAAACTTATTTATATTTCTTTTCTGGAGTAGTATTTAATATCATCTACAATAGGCAGGTCTATCTTGTCTGATTCTGCTCTATTTACAGGCCAGAATAAAACTTCCAGGAACAAAATCTGACGATATCAAGTTGGATGTCAAAGAGAAATTTTTGGACCTTCGGACGCCGAAATTGTGAGTTACTATATACAGTTTGATCATAGTTTTGAATGTTTTTCCTCGTACAAAAGTCCACCAGAACAACTTAAATCCAAGAGATCAGTCGCTTTGTTGTATACATATTGTTTTAGAATTGAGATTTGATTTACTACCTATGATGGACTCCTTGAAATTATTTATTCTCTTACATAGATTAGGATGTTCATTATCCTGAATGCAACACCACCTTTAGTTGTGATGATGAACAACAATACATGATGCTAAACTGTAACTGATTACATTTCCAGTTGCATTTTATTATGTGACGCCTATCCGTTCCTTCATCTGATAGGTGGAAGAATCAGGGTTGGTAATAGAGCCACATATATGAGATCGATTCACCTTGATCGATATTAATTATTCCTACTGAAACAAATTCCACTATGAGTATCACCAAAATCAAAGTATTGTGATCCTTACTAATTGTCATGGCTTCGATACCGGGATATCGGTATATACTCAGAAAAAGAGTGATTCTCCAAAACCAGTTATCAAATTGAACTGCGCTCTTTCAGTCGAGCTGCAGTTGGGTATTTCGCAATGTCGGTAGGGGAGGTTTTTGAGTTTTTATTGTCATTTCAATAGGCTTCATGGGAATTTTCGGATATTGGATGATTGCATAGAGATCGTTTTCAATGGAATGATTGCTGATAATTTTATGAGTAATGCACCTCATACCTACGTACTATACTACGTAATATTCCCTTGGTTGTTGCAATAACATTTTGTGACATAAATACCATGGTGACTTTAACTTTATTGCACTTTGCACATATGGTATCAAATTTAGCATTACATTTTAATCCAGAATGTATTGGTGATAAATTACTGTCGAACCATCACATAAATACACCTTTTGTTTTTGATTAACTATTTGCTTAACCGGAAACCCCTCGATTTCGAAGAGCACATCTAAACATCTCTCGCCCTATCAAGACTGAAATATGATGCAAAGCCGCCAATAGTGTGTGGAAATGAACTCGTTATACTGGAGTTAAACGAACTTATGAAAATTAGCTCGGAAGGCTTTCGTTTTACTGCTCATTTAAAAAAATTATAGAATAGGAATCAGCAGCATAGGAACTGTGTAATAAAAACCAGCTTGAGTGTTCTTGGTAAAAAGCAGAATGTGAATTACCGAAAAAACTCTCCCTGAAAACCGGTATCCTTAAAATCGCCGCTCACCAGGTATGCGTATCCATTCAGTTGTGCATTATCAGACGAATTTGCTGCGGTTAGTAGCGTCTATCACACGAATGTTGCGCTGAAACATTTCATTGATTCTCACATGAACTCACTGAGAACAGTTTTCTCGCAGCTCTTTGTACAACGACCGCGTGACAGTGCGGAAGTCTAATAACGAAAACAGGCCTGTCAGTTACCGATCTCATTTTAAAGGTGCTAAGAAGACCGAATCCGGTAGTTGGAATCAGAAATTTCCAAAAACTGTAGAGAGCTTCTGACTTTTTGAGACTGAGGTTATTCGGATTCAGAGGAACACGCTCCGATTCAGTTGTTAGATGGGTGTTAAAATGGCGATTAGTCATGCATCAATACAGATAGAAGGCAAGTACCACGAGGTGTTAACACTTCGTTTAATCTTCTCAATCACTGATGGGAAACAAACAGGTTTTCCTAGAAATCATCGGTTTGATCAGTTATGGTGAACGACCGTGTACAATCAAATAGAGAAAACTGCATATGGAAGTGAAGTCTACTCCTCGGTAAATGGATTGAATTTAGCGTAAAATTTTGTGCGCATAAAGTTGGTTAATGTACTCGAATAAGCAACGCTTCACTAACTGCTAAAATGTATCATTGTGACTGCCTATTGGTCGTTTGAAGACAAATTAGGGACAACTGTGTGCCTTGTTGTCGTAAGATGTTTTGTAGTAGATCACCCTGGATTTATTGTGATCACTTAACAATCAGCTATCGGTTGCGTCATCGATTTCACCAACCACGTTGGTAGTTATCATTATTCGTTCACTATAATTGATCAACCCGATGTGGTATATATACTCGCCTGTTTGTTTTACGTCTGCGAGTGAGGAGATTAAAGGGAACGTTAATATCTAAAGAAGTTTGTCTTCTTTCTTTATGGATCAAATGGATAAAGGGTAAGTCATTGAATATTTCCATCGTGACGTTAAGAAAACACTGTAGCGAACAAAGCTTGTTTTTGTTAACTTCGTCCTCGGGCGAATACAGTTATACACAGGGTTCAAAAGTTTCAAACTAGTTTAATGGTGTGATGTGATGAATTTGATTATTTGATTATGATCTTGTAATATGTGGTTGCGAACTGAAAGGGCAGTTTTGTTGTTGTTGTTTGGTTTGGAAATGCTCACAGTTGATGACTCGAGTAAACTGTTCTATTTTCGGACAAAGGTATTCAATTTTTTAAATGTACCATACAATTCGGGTCAAACCAGGAAGAGAAGACAATGATATTCAAGGGGGGGATGTTAAAGCTTGGAATCGTGACTGTGGATAAACCTGAACTTGATATGCGATGGATGCGAGATTTCTTAAAACTAATGACAGTAGAACGGAGGTAAGACGAATATTGCACAATAGGCTTACGTGACAGAAATAAAGGGTACTGTGAAAATGGACAATCAGTTTACGTGACTTGTGTTCCCACTGCTCGCTTACGAACCAAACACTTACGAATTCACTCACGGAAACCCATGGAATTTCGTGCTACGCTGCTTACGTACGAAGCTCAAGGAGAGGACGAAATTGAGGGCCCGGGAGAAGTGTCAAATTCACAGCCAGAAGAACGACAGATGATTAAACGACCAACAATCCAGGGAATCTCGGAAATCGTAGCCATATTATTACAATCATCAGGAATTTTGGTTGCACACAAGACAACCGCGAAAGTGAGGGCTTTCCTATCAAGGCCAAAGGATCAACTGCCAAAGGAGGATTCCTCAAACATCGTATACAAATTAAAGTCCGGAGACTGCGACAAATACTTCGTGGAATAAACCAGTAGAAAGCTCAAGACACGAGGAGAAGTCACAAATCTCAATCCACATGGATGCTGAGAATAACGTCTTTGTATTGGATAATGCAAGAATATTCGGAAGGGGAACCACCAAGTCAATACGGGAATTCATCGAAGCATAGCACCCTAGAACGGACAGTATAACTAAGCATATAGAACTGGAACCCATCCATCACGATCTTCATAAACACTGGTGATCCGAGGCTGCCCCAGCTAGGACCGGTCCAAAACCAGCTCTAACCAATTTGGAACCGGTTTTCA
>UZAN01044462.1:7633-19044 GCA_900618425.1 Echinostoma caproni | reverse complement strand
GGAAAGCCACTTGACCATTGTGAAAAAGATCGATCAACATTACACCGAGACAATCAGTCAAATCACAGTAAATGGTTTTTATTGTCCAAAATTATTAAAGGGAAGCAAACAGCAACTCGAAACCCTCTAACAGAACTATTTAACCTAATCCTACTGAGGATTGGTGCCTCCCCGAAGTCGCACTGATTATGTTTCCTAGCTTGCGAACAACACTTCCAGCTCGGAGAACTCACCAACATCGGCCTCTCGTATTATTTGTTTGATATTGGAACCAATGAAAACAGTATTGATGTGACTTAATCGTCTGTAGTTATTGAGGTGAATCACAAACCATTAGTAATCGAGAAATAGTTTGCATATATATATGTATATATAATGTATACCGAAGATAAAAATCAGCGTTTATACTGTTTGTGGATTACTGAATAAGGTTATCAGACCTTGTATATCGATGGACGCTTTTTGAATATTAGACTGGATAGAATATTTGGTCCATTCAGTAAGGGGAGTTTGGAACAATGATGCTTTTTATCTCTCCAAGAACAAACTTGTTACTTTACTGTTTTTATTGTTCACACTTGATTTACCTAACTTGACGAAATACACACGACATCAAATTTTAAAATATACTATACTATACTATATTTAGTATGCTCTTATCACTCTACTGCGGACTAACTTTCATACAAGCAAAAGTGATCCCCGACTGCGAAAATGGCACATCCTTTTCGCAATTTTTCTCCGACTGAATAAAAGACCGTATAGATCCGCAAGTTTTTAAACCCTAAACTACCGATCTGGAATCGGAAATAAATCAATTTAGTATCAAACTGCCGCGCCTAATACCCCACCCCTTGGGCTCCATATTCCTCTACCCATAAAACCCTATTTTTAATATAGTATCCATCGAAATTTCCTCGCGCAGCTGTGCAACCAAGAACCACTATCCGCGCATACCACTTGAAATTTTACTCTGGGTTAATAGCAAGGAAAAGTTACTAAAAAAGAAAAAAAATAGTGTAATAAGTGAAGCATTTACCATTACACAAAAAAATGTAAAATTATGCACAAAAGTAATTCTCATTTGCCACCATCTTGATTTTGGCACAAATCATTGAATTTTCTTGACATCCTGTCGACTAAGTCCCAAGAAACCTCGTTAGTACTTAGCCTCTGGAAACTGAAGGAGTAGGAAGATGGATTAATTTACAGCCTAACTATAAAATGATATCAACTGGCAGCCGTATTATACAGAATAATAAGAATACATCCATATATTTTTATGTTATATAAGATAATCGTATTTTTATATCAAGTGATCATATGATATTTATTTATTATATGCTTTTGTATACTTACCTATAATAGCGTGCGCAATGGATGAACCTGTCAACACTAGATGCCCATGAATCTCACTTAAGTTTAACAAACGACCAAATTTAGGATTAAAAATGCTCTCCCGGTCATGGATCCAATACGCTCTCTCACATTGGCTCCACCAGTAACTGCAAAATGATCAACCTAAATACGGATGATGATAATAATCAATGTGCCATTGACATCCAACATAATTGAATGCACATAGTAATACCAACTACAAATATCGAGAATACATTCGCGGACATTAACTTCTCGTTTAATCTGTTGAGGTCAAATTCAAAGTGAAAGTTATATTATGATAAATTCTTGCAAGCGGTTGTTGTTGTCCCATAGGGTTTTCCACAAAACCGGATGAATTTACACATCATAACGAGATAAGTAATGTCACACATTTTCTTACGTGTACTGCTGCGGATGTGGAAATTCAAGACCTCAATGTTTCATTCATTGTGTGCCTAATAGAATCAACTGTGATCGCGGAAACATCGTGAAGTAGTAGAGCATTCCAAATACTTCACACTCTGAGAGCAAATTAATGACGCCGACATTCTAGTCAATAATTTTGGAGCACTAATTTTTATGCGCTCCCATGAGTTGAGTGGTGGGTAATAAGACGAAGAGTGAACGACATAGATCATCAGGGTACTGTATAACTTGATACACGAAAATCAAGTCCGCTTGAATTTGGCGATAATTTGTAGAGTACAACCCGAATGTTTCCAGTCTTTCCGCACAAGTCTCGAATTGCAGCCCCTTGATCATCTTGATGACCGTTCTTTTTGGACGTTTCATAATCTTGAGATCGCATGGTAGCCACGAATTCCACGCTTGAATAGCACACTCAACAAAAGTCGAATAAAGACTGGTAACAAACGTGAAAACAGCTATCTACATCGCCCACTAACAGCCCTATGCCCACTGGACAGTATTTATCCTCTGCAAAGGAGTTCAGTTTAGCCCATATTCCTTAATCATTCGAATCGCTTTTGGGAGATCAACTCCAATGGCAAAGCGGTAAAATAGTTTGTTTTGACTTACCACCTTCAGTGATAGAATTGTCCCCTTTGGTCACTGCTGGTGGACTGTAAACATTCATATGCACTTTATCTAGTGAAGGATTATGGTGTGTTGACGAAAGCCACTGAGCAATACCCACTTGGATAAAAGAGCAGAAGGAAGAATGAAGTGTTGAGAGTAGAGCCAAAGAGAAGATAGAGCATTCACATGGACTAAAGTTACAGGGATAATTAGTAGAAGCACGAATGCCACTGTTTGAGACGCTCAATCGTATCACTTAGTGTCTGTAACCCCCCCGCCCCCCTCTCCGATGAACGCAGGATTCCCAATCAGGAAGCCTAACGCGGCCTTTATAAGCAAGTCTCCTGGTCACAGTTTTCATACTCTCATACTAGGACCTGGTTTGACCACCCGGCGGAAGGTGGCCATTTATGCCTCCCCAGAACAACATTCTTCAAATATGAATTATCTACTCATAAGTAGTATGTGAGAAAAGTCCTCAAACTCCTGAGAAGGATGTTATAAAATGATGACAGTATTAGAAACGATAATGAAAATGCTAAACTGATGAAATAATGACAAAGCCAATAATTTAAATGACATCAAAAATTAAGGGTAAAGTATTTAGCACAGATAATTCTTTTTTATGTGTAATGTCTGACAATAAAAATTGACACGTTAGATATGTTGCACCTCATCCAAATGCTCCGAAAAAAGTTACCAAACGAATTGATCTGGGTCTTTTACTTGGAACTCTTCTCCACCGATAATCCTGCACGTGCATCGTGACACTTGATACATATGTAAATTGTAAGCAACGATTTCCCCGAATAAATTTGAAAAAGGCCAGTAGTGTTGTGCAAGTTGTCTGCTGCAGTGACATTTCTTTCATATATCATCAGTTACCTCATGTGAATTGCAAATGGATATTATATATGTTTATGGTGTATGGTGACGAATAGATTCAAAGGCGAGATTGTTCACAAGACAGCGTAACTAGTGTACCAACACCTTACACCTTACACTTACCGAAACACGCACATTAACATGCCATCCTCACCCATTCACTAACCATTTACACACATCAATGTTCGGATTGAGAGAAAAATTGTTGGTAAACTAGTTACACTGTTTCGTCAACATGTATGAATCTCGCCTTTGAATCTTTTTCTCACCATACCCCATAAACATACACAATGTTCATTTGCCATTCGCATGAAGTAACTGATGTTATGCGAAAGAAATGTCGCTGCAGAAGACATCTTGCATAAAACCACTGGTTTTTTTCAAACATATCTAAGTGGCTAAGGAGCAATCAATTCCCGCAAAACTTAATTAGTAGTCACTTAAAACAAACAATCAGTTCTATCATTTAACAGGTTTGGATTTGTACAATGTTTCGAGGTCTGAAACTTTCTACTTCGGACTATGTGTAGTAATTTAGTGAAGTTCAAATTCTGGAACGAGATAGGTGTGAAAAGTGCGACGCTTTACTAGCAGGGTAATTGAAAGTGGCATATTAGAACTTTTTCCATACAAATCACTGCTAATGACATATTTTCTTTCGGTGAGAAAACAACAAATATGTTTAATATTTTTATCTTCTGCAGAGTTCTTGTGATTAATGTTGTCAGTATTCAGAATGATCGATAAAATTATTAGAAATCTAACTGATGTAATTTTCACAACGGAATCAATCATTGAATACTAGATTATTATTGCTGTAATATACCTTTCAAACAAATAAACATCCATTTCTAGGCTTGCTATGAGTAATAGACCTTATGTACTTCCTGTAATGACTATTTCAGTAAACTTGGATTGTATCTGCCAAACCCGGTCGATCCGGACGCAAGTAAAGCAAACTGGTTGGAGGAGCAGGAAATTTTGGAAATTACTATGCGCAACAGAAGGGACTTTGATTTTGTAAATGAGTGACTGAATGTAATAAAGTTGTTAAAATGAACCCTTGTTTGTCTTTATTTTCCAAAGCCTGTACCTACCTTAAACTCTAGTAGCACGTGGTCGGCTAACAGCGTGCTAATGTTGTGAGATAATAATCACATTTGTGAGCATTGTGGGTTAAGTGCACAACAGAAAATGATTAGTGGTTTTTCACAACGGTTAAAAATTACCAAGAACTCATGAAGCAAATCCGCGTCTTCAAAATTGTAACTACAATCAGTGTGCAGTGGCTTCTGACCGACAGTGTAGCATGCTCGAGAGTTGTCACCATCTATGGTTTGCCTGTTCCGTATGTATGCTTTCGCATGGTTGCAGGCAATGGTTGCTTGGAGCATCTCGCTCTCGTATCCTTCTCCTTTGTAGCATAGATTACGCCCGGATTATCGATGTCCTGAGACCGCTTCCTCAGTTAGACCTTTCAGCTTTGTTTAAGTCACTGCAACCTCCGGTTAAGTAACTCCACATTAAACGGTGCATGAGTTCAGTATTACACCTTCGCTTGCTAAGCTCTTCGTTTACAGATGTCCTCGAGCGTGCTCAGGCTAAACATTCATTACCTATATTGGAACGATGTTTCCCCCTGATTAATCGGTTCTTTCTCCTGATACCCCCGGATATGGATAAGCGCGGGAACTTAAAGACCCGATCGCTTTCACATGGCGTGAGAGAGCGCCTCCACCTTTAAAAACGCACATATGCAGCCGCACTGTTCCATCAATTATCCTGCTTGTCTGTCGAAATTATGATTCTTCTGTTCCAGATGAACCCAAATGATCCCAATTGATATGTAATTGTCACTGTTTCGATAAAAATACAAGCCAACGACCAAATCAGCGTCACGCCAGTTGGCCCACCGCACTTAGGGTCACATGTGACATCGAACGGTGGCTCCAATAAAAAGTTTGGAATGGAGGTCAAACGAATTGAGGTTAAAATATCAAATTTGGGGAAATAACGGAACATCGACCCTTGAAAAAGCAGGCGATGGTTTCACTAGGCAGGTCTGCTCCGAGGGTACCACCAGGTATATTAAAGCCGAAAGAACTAAAAAGCAAACAAGAGGCTCCGAATGCCCCTAAACCCAGCAGTAACGGCGAGAATGGAGCTGAATCACGCAGCATCTCCAGCGGAAATGTGGGCCGAGGAAACGGGCCACACAAGCAGGCTACTTGCGATCAACTTTTGAATAATGACGCGGTTGGCACTCCAAAAATCAGGAGCTGGGCAACCGTGGTAGGCAGTCCAAAGCAGATCCGTAATATAGACCAGCAGCCAGAAGGCAGCAGACTAGACTTTGAACTCACCTGCAACGATGCCAAGTATTCAACCCAAGATGCCTCGTGGAACCTCGAAGATGCCATTGTAGCTCCAACACCCGGGTCAAAAAACAAGTCAGTCCCTCGGATGTATGGTCCGAGGGCACAATCAAAAAACCAGACTTAGTGGGACATGAACTACAAGCAAGTAAGCCACAGATTTGATACACAAATGCCTGCAGCATCCAAGAAAATTGGGGTAATTGGCCACCAGAGTAATAGGGTCTGCAGTAGTTGCTATCACCGAAACCTGGTGGATCCCTAATAATGAATTAGTGAATTAAGACCGGAGGTACCTCTGAGCAAAAGTGGTCATATAGTGATGAAGGCTTTACTTTCCATACACAAAGTATTATAACCAGCAGCCCCCATTTAGTGTTAAGGCAATATAATATTAGAAGAAATGGAAAGGACTGCGGCTACAATGTCCTGGGTGCCCAACTACCCTGACCCTACCCCAGAAGAAAGATGGGAAGCAGTCAAAATCGGACTGCTGAGGCTAACAGCTGAGTTCGTATCGCTTAGGCCATTCAGAGAACAACGGCAGCCTCCATGGTGGCAGCCAAGAGTTAAGAGGGCAGTAGACGTCCGAAGGAAAAGATGGGCAGCGTACGTCACGTACCGCACTAGCCAGGCCTATGACAGCTATAACAGGCCCGTAATATAGCCTAAGCTGTTCAAAGACAAGAGAAGTTCCGTTTCGAGCGTACGTCATCCATGTCGGCAAAGGCGAATCCAAAAGGATTCTGTGCCTACGTACAATTTAAAGGAGAACGAGGGAAAATGTGGTTGCACTAGAAGGTCTGGATGGCCAACTGTCACTGACGGATCGTGAAAAGGTCGAGACAATCCTCCTCCACTCGAAACCCAAGATAACCCGGACTGGCAGAGAAACCACAACTTACCGGGTTTTAAGAGCTGTGGGTGAAGAAGAAAATGTCAGGGGAGAGGTACATACCCAGTGTGAATATAAAGCTGGTGGGTCAGATGGAATACATCCAACCGTAGTTCAACCACTGGCCGAAGGCCTAACTCTATCGGTAATCTTGCTTTACGCGGCCTTACTCATGGAGGTAAACCTTCCTGGAGAATGGAAGACGGCAACAGTGGTGGGCAAATGCAAATGCCTAGAACGCATCGTGAGGTGGCAATTACCCTAGCATCTTGTGGTATACAACATAACAACACCTGCGCAGCATGGATTTGTGACAGGCAGTTCCTTTCTGACCATTTTTCTGTTGTTCCTAGACGATGCGATCAGGGGACTCAATGAAGGAATAAATGTGGAAGTCTTTTACATGGACTTCGGTAAGGCTTTCGACTCAGTCAACCACAGATACCTGGACCACAAGATGCAAACAGTAGGCATCACAGGGAGAGCCAGGACCTGGGTGAATAACTTGTTCAGCGAGAGGACCTTCAGAGTAATAGTTAGTACGTGTACTACAGATCCAGTAGATGTGATCAGTGGCGTACCCCAAGGGTCTTTACTAGGCCCATTACTCTTCCTCATCTTCATCGACGACCTACGGTCGGGGCTGCGGAACCCGTGCTACTTGTTTGATGACGAAGTGAAGGTGGTCGACGCAGCCCTGGATGAAGTCATTTCCAAAGCATTTCTCTAAACAGGATTCATTTTCACATTTTTTCCATACATCTTCTCCTCAACAAATATGTTTGGTACGCTTTTCAGCCAAACAAAAATCAGCATTACCGTTTATGTTTTCATTGCTAGGTCTATCTAATGGTCATTAGTCAAAACTGTTCTATTGGTACAATTTATTAGTCAATTTTCGTGACGGTTCTGAAGTACTAGCAGTAGATTGCGCGATGACATGCAGGCTTTCTCTTCTTCCCTCTCCCACTCATTAGCTGGGAACCAAACCTAGACTGTTTCGCATTTCCGGCTTCTATTCCAGAGATCTTCTGCTGTAAGACTAACGCCGACTCCTGTCGGATCGGTACGACATGCACCGTTGAAGAAAACTGAAGTAAACCAAAAGCCAAAAGCAGGACTCTATGAAGTCTTCCATCGACTGGACCGTTTCACTACACAAACTCAATGTTGAGTTGCAGACCCACACGCAGCGATCGAAATGCCTCGTGTTTTTTTATCGATGATAGAAGACCTGGTGAAGCCTGAAACTTCTCCTCCCCGTCTTGACCCGATCACCCTCGCCTAAACAGTGATTTCACTCAGAAGCTAGTCGACCGACAGGACCTTATGTAACCATTTTTTTTCAAACACAAATCTTCCAGCACATACACAAAACACCTTCAAAAAACCTCCATCCATCTAGTTTTTGTCTTTTCACCTTCACACGATCAACGTTTGACATCTTCACCGCGTCCAGTACGCGCAGGTTTCATTTCTCTTCCCTGATCGAACACCATTCTAAATAACACAAACTCATTGACATGTGTACATGTTTTCATTTGTAACATTTCCGCCTCTGTGACTTTCCGTCTTCATAACTCCTTATCCACAGAACTGTAAACTGTCACAAATGTGCTACATTGCTCATCTTCCTTTTCATAAATATCCCGAATGAAAAAATGTCTACTGACCGTTTTGTGTTTCTCTTTCTTTCTCGTGTGCAAACAAATCGTATTCCGTTGTTTTCTTAACCGCACTAACTGTCGACCCGAATGTTTTGTCATTTATTGTACAAAATGATCGTGCATCACAGCATCCCTCACGATTATCGTTGTGAAATATACCACTGTTATTGAAGCGATTCTATCCTGGTGACATAAGTGGAACCTGCCGCTAAACCTAGTCAAATGTCAACTGTTAGAGGCAAGAAGGGCCGACATCCCTGATCAGATAGTGCAGTTAATGGAGTTTACGCATGCCAAGGACCTAGGTGTGGTGGTCTCTAGGGACTTCAAGTTGTATAAGACTCTTGTTCGGCCACTTCTGGATTACTGTGTCCAGGTATGGTCACCATACTTACAGAAGGACCTAGATTGCCTGGAACAAGTTCAGCGTCTAGCCACCCCAATGTTATGTGATCAGAACCCCTAGGATTAGGAGGACATACTCAGGGACTCAAAATTGTTTCCCCTTCTATGTAGACGCATGAGGGGTGACTTAATTGAAACGTTCAAAATAATGAACGGTTTGTTGGGCATCAAAAGCGTGGAATTATTCTCTGCAATCCCGGAAAGTGGGTCCAGGGGGCATAGATTCAGACTCCGGCGTAATCACAGTAGGCTGAAACTCCGGGCAAGGTTCTTCAGCGACAGGTTGATCCCACTTTAGAATAGGCTGCCAGAACAGATGCAGCACTGTAGTTGCATTCAAAACTGCCCTGGATGAGTGCTGGAGAACAGTCTACTCAGAAGCGACTTATTGAGGAGTAAGGAGTTAATAAAACACTCGCAAGCTAGCCGGTAAGGTTTGATGTTGCAGATGTGGATGTATGTTAGAGAAAGATGTTTTCTGTTAAGTATTTTCTGTAAATCTACCAGGTGCCAACATTTTACATTTGATGACAATTCCGCCGGGTGTCAATGGTCAGGATCAGGGTCATTCATACTAACCTATGGCAGCTTGGGCCAGGCCTAGATCGCTGAGTCTCATCTATTTATTTTCAGAAACACCCCAGCCGGGAACTTATACTGAGGACAGAGACAACTAGACCCACCAACGGTCGATCGTTGGAATCGGCAATACGCAGGGTTGGAAGCTACAAACGCCAACGACTCAACAATCTGGATACTCGATTGGCTGGAAGCCACATTTCGTCCTGTGCAACCTGACCTGGCCTGAACCGAACTGAACCTGACCTTGATGCCCCGCGGTCCGAAATTTTGACTTTAGTAGTCCCCAGATCAATTAAGTCGCAAAGCCAAGGAAAGAGGCAAAAATTCCGGTATTTGGAAACTGGGAAAAAAGGTTTTAGAAGTTTGGCAAAGGAAAAAGCAAGACTTGAGCCCACATCGTACTCTGTATCTTGGCGAGCTTTAATTGACCTAAAGCGTAATGCCAGCGGTTCTCCACTTCTATTGTAAGGAACCTTGCATATACTAAATTTTTAGCGTACAATAACACGGGCTTTACCTTAACAGCGTCCGCAGTTTACTCTAAATATTCTATCTGCTCACCTTTTGATCCCTTTTAAAAACTGCAACTTCGTTAATTATTGACCTGTAGCTTAACCAGTTTGGCATGGGCACCAGCATAAGGTCCTCCATGGGGAAATGCAGGACCGACACGGGGAACCAGGAGTATCCGTGCGGGAAGGAAAGCTGCACCGCAGAGGTTTCTGACCAATGCATAGGCTCTGACACCTGCAGCATCTGATATCACCCGAAATGCAGTGGGCTAACGAGCGGTTGATTCCAACTTAATGGGATACACAAACGCCTGAAGTGGGGGTGTCCAGCATGCACAACTATAGTAAGGGAAATAAGGAAAGCAGAAAGGCAGGTAGCCAGGCCTCAACTAAAGCCCAGAAGGAAAGAGTGCATAGCCCCTGTTCCACCCCCGGTCGACATCGAGGGAAGTCCAATGCCTGGAAATGTAAGTAAAAAGGTGAAAAAGCAGAAAATGAAAGGGGTCATCCCCTAGCATGATAACCAAAGGTGAAGTCATGGCCACCCTTGCGAACCTAGCCAGACAGATAAACGGGCATGAGTAGAACCTAAATCGCCTCAGGAAAGAAAACAATATGCTGGCTGAGGTGGTCGATAGGATACGGAAGAACACCGATGTAGCCATAGGTAGACATTGCAACTTACTCATCCACGGTGTACCAGAGCCTTTCATGCGGCAAAGTAGACTCGGGGACTGATATATGCGTGATTACTTGGCCAAATTAACAAGAGTGGTAGTAATCCAAGAACATTTACTGCTTAAGAGAGTACTCAGACTTGGACTGTAGAGGGACCATAAAGCGGCAGCGGCAGCCAAGCCTAGGCCCATAATAGTGGAATTCGGGAACCCCGAGCGTAGGGACAGGCTTTTAGCAGAAGCCGCAAAAATCCGGACGTCCGCGGGTGGCAATGTTAGAGTGACACCCGATGATTAGCCTGATACGAGATTGAAAGCAGAAACCATCGCGTGGGTGGCACAAGCGCATCGAGCAAAGGTGGTTCTGCCCAACCTGTCCGGTGAGAACAGGGACTCAGGGGCCCTCCAACGCCAAACAAGGGTCCGGTAAAAGGTAAGCTCTAACGAAACAAAACCATCACACAGGGAGGTTTCGCTGAGACTACCCAAGGAAAAGGTATCCGACAGACTAAAACAGGATACAGAACCTGGCTCATTTGGGGCAACGAACAAAAAGGGTACGATTCAGGAAAAACAGGCCAGGAGTAGACATAAAGCACCACTGCCCACCAGCCCTCTGCGATTATCACACCGATAGGACTGATAGCCGGATAGGTGGGGGGACCCTCATACTAGTGACATAGCACCTAAACCAGAGTCAGAGGGGGAAATCATGACGTAAACACCAAACGTCCAGGTTTCTGGCTGTGTGATCAGCGTCGGGCACAGCAAACTGCTGATAGTTTGAGTCTACAGAAGCCCATCATCCATGGCCAACGAGGATGATGCGCTACTACTCACGATACGAAAGGCCGCTCGGTACAACGGGAAACTACTGATCCTCAGGGATTTCTACACCCTAGAGATAAACTGGAGTGAATAGAGTGCCCCGTCGGGGTCCTTCAGCTCTGCAATACTGAACCTGCTGCACAATGAAGCCCTCGTGCAACACGTAA
>UZAN01044461.1:0-25874 GCA_900618425.1 Echinostoma caproni | reverse complement strand
TAGAAACCCCTGAGAAAACATAAATTGTAAGATCACGTGTGCAGATGAAAATGCTCCCTTGGAACCAGTGCTTTTAGCTTAACACAGACCTCGTAACAAACCAACCTCGTAAATTATATTCCAGATAGTACCGAAACACATAAGTCAAACAGACGGTGAAATGAAAACCACTCTCTCTCTGAATGTTCAGCATGTATCAAATTAGCTACGAAAAAATCCAAAAGGATTATAATATGGGACACATATGACTGTGCAGCTTGTTTCTATGAGCTTTTCATACATACTTCATTTGTCTATACGATCATTCTGCCAGAAATACAATGAATGATCTAATAATATTTCACACCACATTATTTAAAAATTGTTTATCGTGAAATGCTGAGAACTTCAAGTTGTGTTCAGTCTGGCTTGTGAAACTTAAATCACAGTAGTTAGTTACGTTCACCATTAGAAAATTGTGTTCTCCTACTTGATCGGAAGCCTTCAAGGATATACTATAATTTGACAAGGAATCCGTTTTTAGTTGAGAAAGTTGTCTTTTCTTAAAACTACTTACCCGCTTAGCAAAAGATTAAATGTTCCAGTTAAATGAGGTGAGAACAATAAATCATCAATGTTTGGTCACACTAATTATCCTGTTAGTAATGAAACAGACTGACACTGTGTGGCACAGATGAGTTGTCCACCTAGTTAATTATTCCCAGTTGGGTAGATGGATTTGCAATGCTTATGAGACCCAACCAGGTCGAAACAGCTGTCAAATGCTTCCTAGCTTTCAGCTCACGTCTCGTTTAGACTACGAATTCATCATCTAATTAATTATCCTTTCAAGACCTCGAACGCCAAGCGGCCTGGAATGATACCTGTTCCTCATTTCAATCAACAGGGCACAAAATGGTTTAGTTGCACCAACCGTAGCACACAAGTACACAGCTTCTAGACACACTTGAATTTTGCTTCGCAACCTTGCGAACGCGTTTACCAATGAAACCGCCTAACTAGATAAAGGAACGTGATGAATGCAACGGACTGAATATACTTTGTTTAGGGTCCTTTATCATCTACTTCAAACTAATTTAACATGTAAAGCGTAGCGACACAAACGCTTATTGACACTCATGATAACTGGTGAACGAAATACAGGCCAGTTGTGGTAAGGGTTTAATTAGCCAGGAGGCATAAACAGAATGTAGGCACAAACCCTATTCCAATTAGTTTCTGGCTGTTGAGCCTGACCTGTTTTTGCCTAAATGGATGTCACAACAGAGGTAAATGAACATAGCACTGATGTATTTTAAATCAGATGTTCGAACATTTTCATTGAGTTATTTTTTCTTATTAAGTGTACATCAGGGACTGATGGCTCACGGTACTGCACACCATGTGCTAATATTAAAACGCGACCTTATTCAGATTTTATTCATGAACAAAGGGACATGTTATTGACGTCAAGTGGGATAATTTAAAGTGACTGTCAGCAGGTTTCAACCGTATTGATGGATTTGATTCAGGGATGAAAGCAATAATGTAAAACCATAACTATACTCTGCCCATCGATAAAGCTTTATAAATGTATGAACATTTTATAAGTTATGGTTATTTCGTTTGAAGATTAGGCTAAATCTATGGGAAAGTTCGTTGAACACCAGAGATTGTAAATGGTTCCTTCGTTTTCAGTCATCAAATCTAGAACGGGCAAGGAATACAGTTAATATTTGCACCAATCTATCCTGTGCATAAAAATCAAGCGATAAATCCACACGTTTGAATGAGACAGAACCCTCCATCGAATCGAAGACAGGCGCAGTGTTGAGATTAAAAAGTTCCCAGTCCTGCAAATTCTTACCACTATACGTTTCAGGAATATTCGATATCAGCTGGTTCCATCCAGTAAAAAGACCACATCACGACACGAGAGTTATTGCGTGGAAAACTCCTTTTTCCTATTGGGCATTGATGCCGTTCTCATTTTTCGAGTGAACAACAAAACAGAGTCTTCCTTGGATTGCATTTTTCTCCAATTTAACCAAAGTGATTTAAAGTCCCTTAATCTGTTTGCTCGGAATGAAGGCAGGCAAAACTATGCTTGTCCGGAAAGCGGGTGGTTTCCTGATGGGTCGCCTTATCCGTTTCGCTGATCGATGAGTTTCTCTGGGTTTCCATTGACCAGTCACATTGGGAAATACGTTTGCAGAATACACCGAAACATCTCGCCTAATTTTGATTTTACCCCTTCCCTTCAAAAATGGGTCAATTAATCAATGATGTATTGAATACGTAATTCCAAAACGGGAAAATACCTTTATTAGCTGAACTTGTAATGTATACAACGAAACTTATTTGGAATTATGTGCACACAAATTATTGTTGGTGTTGTCGGTGAAACCCAACAATCTCCATTGTCTTACTTGGAACATAATTCATTTCGATTTGACTGAATCCGAATTAAGTGATTCTATGAGGCATATTCGCGTACGTGGGTTGGTAAACTACCGACAATTTGAGAAACTGCATGATATTACTATGTAGGCTCATTTCAGAGGTAAACATCGAAATGGGGCTGATCTACGTTCACGTTCTTTTCGTAAAAAATGTTAAATCAGTTCATTCTGCGCTTCAAGTCGCCCGTGCTGATACGTCACATAAGACGATAACAACACAGAAGTCATGTTCTACGTGCAGAAAGGCAGTTACGTCACCGAATGGCCGAACATATCCCGGTGTGGCTCAGGAAAGTGATGGACGATAAGTTTTAAACTGCTACATCATCGAATGATCAGAATAGACTTAGATCTCCAATAACACAACACGCATTCGAATAAAAACACTGTAGCACTCCAGCCCACACATTTCGCACTATCTGCAACAGAACAAATACAGAAGTACTGAACACTGACGAGGTTCTAGCTATTCACTCTCTAAAGCCCTATCTATGCAAGCAACGTGAATGGTTGGTCACATTAACACTGGCTTGGGGATTGACCCCAATTCTCTCGCGTCCCCGTTTTGCTGTGTTGTGTTGTCCCTTGTGATCACCGATCTTATCTTCGTCTCACATTTATTATCTCACTGCCTATAAAAGTCACTNAAAGTCACTTTGATTACAGTATGCGCGCGTACAGATACCGAGAAATGTGACCATGGATACAGTGTGCAAACTCAAGTTTCTGACTTCTCTGTTCAGATATAAGCTGACTCCCTTTGTTATTTCCATTGGGTTGTTCTCATGTCTTTGCCAAATTGCCCAACTAAGCGACTGTTCGCTTTGTAACTGTTGTTTTTAATTCAGCGATGGAACACACCGTTTAGTGACCAATTTTATTTTCGGTGACTCATCAATTGGCTCATACGTAACATTCTGTATGCTACAATTTTGTGTAGAAAACAAGGAACAAAATAAATAAATATTAAAATGGGAATTCTCTAAGTTGTTGTTTTCTGTTTCATTTTCCAAAAACCGGATATCACTGGTGTTACCATTGGATTTTACGCTGAGTCCATATTGCTCATCTGACTTTTGGTGGGGTTGGGAAGAGAATAGCGACTGGGGGTACAGGTTTGCGCTTGAAATACTTTCATATTATTTTGCCGGCGGATAGGGCAGTAATATTTTCTCTTGGGCTTGCAATATAATCATATATAACAAATATGTTTTTTGCAGTAAATCAAATGAAAGTCAACAGGAATAGACAATTCAAACGGGGGAAATTTTTAAGTGATTCGTAAAACAGCCATACGTAGACTTTTGCCTCATGTCGGTTTAAGAAAAGTACTTACCGAGTCCTTTAATTCAGTGTACAAAACTACTGTTTATTAGACTGGATCCTTTAATCGTGAATCCCTATCAAAGCGCCACAGTTATTGGTGTCACCATAAGAAACACCTTGTATCCCGAAGGGCTCCACTGGTATTGATTGGTTTTCACACAAACAGCTTGTGTTCAGGAGTGTTTTAAAACAGTTCCGCAAACCAGAGGAAGACACTTCATATGTGAATGCTTGAGCTCTCTAGTAAAGTACATTTAAGTCATCATGGGGGAATGAATTCAGTGTATACGAATAACAATTACAGGCAGTAAATGCGATGGAAACGGTAAACACATTTCAATATTGAAAAACGTGCATGGTACTTCTTTCCCACTTTGAATGTGGGTTTTGCTAAAGATCTGTCATTGTGTTTTAGCTTTGGATAGGAACCACTGACACCCAAAGGGCGGACAGTGCAAGATTCATTCCGTTTTTTTTCCTGCAAACTCATGTAAACGTTTAGTTCACTTAAAATTGTGAGAACCCGATGCGTAGACGTTCGAAATTCATCAGTTATTAAACAAAAAATAACTCAAGTGGGTATTATGATTGTATTATTCTCTAACTATTATTTTGTTCAAATGAAAAAACGTTCAGCGAATTCATTTCAACAAATTTCACAATTTCTTTGAGCTTTTCAGTAAAAAGAAATTAGGACGACGGCAATATACTGGCCGAACAATTATAGAGCAGATTTTTTGACAATAATGTTTTCCAACAGTCCGCTATAGACAAAATTTAGGTCAAACATATTCTTATTCTTGTATGTCCAAAAAACTTGCGTTTTGAGTTTGAAGGGATTACATACAAACCGATTGATACCGTGGTAATAGGTAGTCTATTTGGGTCCTACTTTGGCAGATACATGTCTAGGAATGATTGAGAAAAAGGAATAAACGATACTGTATCCCAGTCCACCCCGTACAAACGTTATGTGGACAATATAAGTTTTATTCTTACTGACAACTAAGATTTAAAATGACTCCTACAACATTTCTACTTAGTCTATTCACGCCTATCTGTTTCTGGTGAAGTTTCAAGACATACACGTTACGAGATGAATATGTGGGACATTATGAAGCTCAGTTTACCGCAAAGTGATATGGAATGGCCAATACATTTTTTTCAGATTTTCCCCGCAGTTCACGAAATTGGTCTTGTAAAAACCCTGTTTAATCGGGCGAGAAACATGTGTTCCCCAAATACACTAAGGAGAGAAAGAATTTTGTAATGGAAACATTACTAAACAACGGTTATTTCAAAGTTAACACAATTCAAAACGTCACGAGAAAGACCATCTACTCAAAGCTGGTGTTCAAAGGTGACCACATTTACAAAGATATGTGCCTTGAGTTGAGGTCAGTTCTATAGACCGCACATTCTTAGCCGCTCAACTCAGACTAATTACCTTCAGTCATGAAGTTGATTTGAACAAACGTAAACATCGCTGGCTGCTTGTGTATGTCTATTTGCCATAACTGAACAATCAGATTAGTTATATATGCGCCTGTTTGTTTTAAGTCATCGATTGAGCAGAATAAATGAAATGTAAACATCTTAGGAGATTTGCCTTCTGTCGGCTTTTTAAAATATTATTAGCTTCTGAGTTGCGAGTTGCTTATAACCGTTTAGAATTAACATTTCCCTGACCTAAACCACTGATTATTTGATGATAACCACGCAGAAAATGAATGCAAATTTATCAGTGAACTTTTATCTGTTCGCATTTGGTCTTAGATGAACCGTAGAGCTTTTTCTCAACAATGGATAACACACGTATCTTCTTCTTATGACCTCAAATATTAATCTGATCAAACTTTGCCATCTGTTGATGTCATTTTTTGTTTGCAGGTGCACATAAAAGTTACGCTCGATGATCAGACAAATGAATTGAATTTATCGGGACATTTTGTTTTCAAAGAATGAAATAAATAGAATCAACAAATCCGCAAAAGAGAATCAGTGAAATGAACTTGAACTATAAATGCTGGCAGCATGCATTTTCCAAAATCTGACGCCCACCTGTAGTTCATGGGCATCAGTTTTACTGTCCACGTTCTATACAATCCGATGGGGGGGAGGAACTCTTCGATTTATCAAACAACTACATCAAAAAATTTAAAAAAATAATTTACATTTTCACTGGGTCGTGATTGGGACAAATCCATCCCGACGAGACTGCACCTTGGCGTGGTGTGATGGCTTGCGTGCCTCCATGAACCTGCGAGTTACACAGGATGGATTTTCATAGCCGTAGATCCAATCATGCCTGAAGGGTCAGCGGTTGGAGGCCAAACAAAGCTCAGTCTCACAAGGACAGCTGCCTGGGCACCTGGCTGCTTTCTTCTATCCACATTCCCATGGAGAGGCCACTCCAGCAAATAAGCACGGTGGGGGGGGCAGTTTATCGGTAAAAAAACACTGCTAGATGTACGTAGGAGCGGGGTACCTAGGGCTTCCTCTCGACGGAGAGAGAGGTCTTTACACTTCATTGGACAGCTACCCCCCGCCCAAGCTGGGCAGCCCCCAGCCACTAAGGTGTTGTCCCGTCCACGTTCCCCTTGTCTCATTGGGTGCATGAGGCTAAGGGCCAATCCCGAAAAGCGAACCGACAATCAACGCACCAACGAACAACAAACTTAACTGAAATTCAAAGGCCTTACGTGATAGGTCTCTAGGAGCTCCCATACGGATGCTTCGTTCACGCTCCCGCGTTGGATTTACGCCCCACTGCCTTGTGGATCAGACCTTGAGTCGAAGGCTACGGTTAGGGTTCCCAGAGAAAACCCCTACGTCAGTTTGCGCTGCCGCGAAGTATGCCCTGTCCTCAAGTCTTAAGCACCCATTCGGAATACCATCTTTCCAATCGGTCTAGTTCTTATCAATCCCAAATAATCCGAGATTCGTACAAACGACCGTTAAGGGCAATTTTATGTTGCACATGATTAGTTTCACTGATAGATACGTACATAGACTAAAGAGTATGTAGATTGATAGCAGATGGATAGATTAACACAATACTCAACGGTTAAAGTACAAAGTTGAAACCCGATAAATACTGCAAGGTTCCTGATGAGGCAATATTGTAGGAGCTTTGGAAAAATCCAAAGGAACGACTCAATATGTTTTTATTCCTCATTTTGGTCATTTGTTCCACTGCTGCCCTGTGATTAATTTGCAAACCCAGCTGGTAACGGATTGTTTTAATTCTCTACACACCCTATCGGAAACTGAGCAAAACTTGATTCCGTGAAATTTGGAAGGAACAGAAAACAGTGTGCTATATCGAACTTCGAGGGATTCCCTTGGCAACCACTTTTGTAAACATAATTGAAATGATAACAAATTTATAGAACTAGAGAACCACTATTGCATTCCATTTCGCCTGTTCGCCGAGGTTGGCAATTTGTTTGCAAACGTTTCATCATCAGCCGAGGTGACATCATCAGTGCTTGGGTCTTACTATCGATAATAATCTTTGGTGGTCGACACACATTCAAAGCTGTATGGAAAAATTTCTTCACCTGTCCTTTCAGCTCCAAAAGCTCAAACAACTTAGCACTCCCTAACAAGTTCTGTTTTCCTTTTGTTAAACAATGAGTTCTCCTCTATATCTTGACTTATCTTCTTGTCACTCCCACTCGATCACTCTTTCCTCTTTTCGGTATCTATCCACTGCAATAAACATTCATAAAACCTCCACTGTGCCGTATCTGGCTCGCGTCTTGACCTACAAAGAACGAGTTATAAGTGAATTACGTCAATCTTTTACTGATTGAATCCAAGTGTGCAGACAATTTTTTTACACAGTACTCTACTGGATCTGTCTATGCTTCTACATTTTATTCGATGTGAGAACCAGTGTACAATTTTTAACTGAAATGTAAGCATACCCCACCTTGCAAAAGTTATACAAATACAACTACAAATACAAATAACAACATAAACTGGCCAGGTTGAATAACTTAATGACACAAATAAGTATCATCTGTTTGGGGTTCAAAATGCCACACACGGATGTAACTTGCATCGCTATACACGGTAGGCAGCATTATTTACGTTTTGCAAGGTAATGAAAATATCATAATACTACACATGGATGTTTTACCACCAAAATCATCGGGAGACACAATAGAGACCACGGCAGGTGATAGGTTCAAAAAGGTATACGTGGAATCATCGGAGTTTACCTGTTTTCCAGCAGTACATAGAAACACTGCACAATTTTATACTTTGATGGATCGTAAATAGGGGGACAGAACACCTCGAAAACCTCGTTACTCTATGATTATGGTTTACAGGATTATCTGGCAGCTATTCTGTGACAATTTTCCAAGCTAACCTCGTGATGTTCTCCACAAACATTAACAGACCTTTGGTTCTTTCACATCCGTTCCCATTTCTTTCTTCGATTATCACGGAGTATTTTGATTTATCACACCAGCCCGATAATAACTGAAATTGGAATATTTTTTGAGCATCATATCCACACACATTTCTGAACTTCATTTGTTATTACATGATCACACCTGGTCACGAAAATGAACTACGACAGTCAGTTACCAAGGCGTCAGCTTGAACTGATTTACACATCTCGCAATATCAAAACTGCAGTTCTCGGAATTTCCATGCAACAACTTGAAATCCTTGTTGAACAAATCGATTTGTACCAGTTATCCCCCGGCCCCACCAAACACACTTGTCGTACGTGAATTCCCAACCCGAATATGTTGTGCACGCGTACTTGTCTCGATCACTCAATTGGACATGCGACAAAATTGAAAATGAAGTGAGTTTGGCATGTAAATGCATCAGACCCTCTGGGATTTGTTCCAGTTAATTGTTTGATCTGAATTCATATGCGTGGAGCAGCAGTAGTTTATGATTGATAGGAAAACGACCGATCGGTTTCGAATCATTTGTGCATTGTTCAATTGAGCTTCCCACTGACATTTGTTTTGGAGACTTTATTTTTGCTGCAATCATAACAAGTTTGTGTACCTGAATTTGACTCATTGAAATGTGCAGAAGCATTTTTGATGGCCATAATTCAGATTTATTCAGTAAAATCAATTAATCACATGATCTTATCAAACGGTGCAGGTGCAAACATGAAAGCGAAAACGTGCACAAACGCGACTGGTCTCTTGTCCTTGTCGTTGTTCATTTTATTATTGTATTATGCACATGTTTTGTTTCAATAATGCATGTCGTGACACGTATCCGCTGACAAAGAAATACTTACTGGATGCACTTATTAGGTAGTATTTATTGAAAATAAAAATAAAATGATTTGTTCCTTGTGAAAGCGATCGAAATCGTTGATGTCAAATGATTAGACTTCCGACTTCCGACTCGAATTTGCTTCCTCATCTTTTTAAACCATGGTAATTTGTTGATCTTGATCAGTAGTATGATGATGGGTAGACGGAGGTGAGAGTTCAGACATTTTTCAATATTGTATTGAACAGCGATATGATTGTGAAATGAAATCTGTTCTAAAATGGCAGGAGAGGTTCAATAAATATATATATATTTAATTGTGATTCCGGTATTTCTTCAACTCGCCATACGTTGATTTTCGAGAACTTACCGAAATAGTTAAGCGGGCTTAACGGCATTTTGTACACTATTGTTGGATTTGCAAAATGAGGAGCAGTCTGCGCAGCAACCTCAGCTGACATATATCTACGAGACAGAGTTAATCGATGTCGCCGTGAACGATCGATACGTTTAATATTCCCTGTTACACTTATACACTTCTTGAACAAGATTGCATCATTCGAGATCCCATGGATTCTGCTTCTCTTCAAATCAAAGCCCATCACAATTCATTCCCTACGGCCTTTGGAGTAAGCAGTGTGGATCGAAATGCAGCTTGTACACAATCATGCAAACATTACAAAGGTGAGATCCGCCCAACAAGACACTTAGCTTGAAAGTTGAGGTTAAACCATAGACAGAATTTGAAGACCAGCTGACCCGAGCAGATCAGGATGAGCCCGGGGAACAAACATGTCACGATTGCCTCGTTAAAGGCACTCTGAAGTAAACGTTTGAAACGTGACCCAGCACAAATCTCCAAAAACCTCATGGGGAATGCGACGATTTGTTGACCTTACTGGGCAAAGTCGATGCACAATAAAAGAGTCTCGGTGACATATGTGATCAGTGATGATCCCTGGCTGATACTGTCAAAATGGGTTTTGTAAAACAATATTGAATCTGTTCTATTTGAGGAACAGTGGTAATGTTGTTAAACTGTATCTGAGATCCAGCTTGCGATCTTATTGCCTCAGTAAAAGATGCGGTTTGCTAAGCACAAACAGCATATTACATAGCCTACCACCTCGGAACGTCGGAATGATGTGTATCGCTACGTTTTCGGTCGATAAGGAGTTTGCATTTCCTGACGGACTGCTAACCTAAGCCAAAGAACGGATCAATCATGGATGAGAAATAATTAACTTTGTATTGGCACGCACACTGCAGCACGTTGCAAAAGCGATTTGATTGTCACTTATCCATTTTACAAGGTAATTCGTTTCCGTGAGCCGAAAGCGCGGGCGGGGCTTGGGGTGTGTGTGTGGGGGGGGGAGAACAATAGAACGAGCATGGTCAGAATTTCAATTAGCTTGGCGTCCCGTTTAAAATTGAGATTCATTATTTATGAGTGTCATCACTATGGTTTGTCCAAATATTTTGAGTGGTTACAATCTTTCGCTCCGGTGAGTAAACATAGTTTGGTGCATCTACTCAGAGCAGTGGGTGCATTTTGTTCAAAAATATCATCAAAAGTACTCCGCATTATCTTAAGTTGATTTTTACCCGGGAATAAAATTGGTTACACGATTGTCTAGTAAGTGGCAAATCAAATTTTGTTTCAGGTTCACGATGAGACCTGTGAATAAACACCCTTGCGAATATATACACGTTGTATGAGTTCAGCTGACCGTGCTTTCTGCTTTGTCATACCAGGCATACAAAGATGGTACATCCCTGATTTGAATGTAATGAATAAAACTTTGCAGTTGCAAAATGGTAGTGATTGTCAGTCAAATTCTTGCTTACGGTCGATTTGGACCTTCAGTTGTACAAATTAGTCACTACCATATTCGATGCATATAAATTCCATCTTACTTCATAATCATGTATTGCGCTTTTCCACAAATCTGTTAAATTTATTCACGTATTTGTTGAATCGTGTTCAGAAGCGGCGTGTTCAATTGTGGATTATAAATGAATTATCATCAACCCGTTGTACAAAAATCTCAATTAGAATTGGTTTTGTCATAGTTCCCTGAAAAAGTAGATGTAGAATTCACTTGCAGACACGTGCATTCCGTTTGACAACAGGCGTCACACGTACTCCGTGGAATGGCGGTTTTTTGCTTGTACTTTTTTGAATAAAACCGTAATGAAGTTATTTAATGAGAATAAAACACAGGGAGGCTTTTGAAAAAGATGGTCCCCCTTTTGACTCACTACGTCTATCAAAACAAAATTTACGGGAATGAGTGATTCAAAATCAAAATCAGAAAGAAAACATTGATTGGTTGATGGTGGAAACTTGTGCGATGCATCGTTTTCTTGTGCTTTCTCATATTTATGAATATAGAGCGAATCTATCCATATGATGATATCTTTAATAGATATATGCATACAGTCCACTGAAACTCCGTCATGCACAAATCCAAGCCGTGTGCAAATGTGCTCGCAGTCTTCGCGTCATAACTCCCCCCTCTATCCGAGGGGGTGGGGACCCAATTAGATATTTGACGGTGAAATGCAAATCAAACATTAGAAGTGGACACAATTCCATAAACTGTTTCTCTCTCTAGTGAGCGCGCATGCGGGCGCGCGTTCAAAGCCGCACGTATACACACAAACACGCACACACAAGCACGTAAACATAAGCTTAAGTCGTACTGTCCAAAGTTGGATTTGTCTTCGTGTTTCCATGCAGCCAAAACANAGAACCAAGAATAAGAGTGTGCGCGAGCGTGCGTGCGTGCGTGCTTGCTTGCGTGCGTGCGTGCGCACTCCAGCTAAGGATTGTTGTAGGCATGCAGAAAACACAGTCATGGACGCAAGCACACGCAAACAAGCACGCACACAAACTAGGGTCCCTGTATACGTTTTATGTATCTGATGCGTAACTAACACCATTGCAAACAACTTAACCATTATCACAACCACCACCACCACTATCTGCTGGTGGAGGTGGTAGCGCATATCTATCGATTTCTGTTCTCGTATCGATCGGTCACATCAAGCACCTGTAGGCACAAACTACNTACAGAGAGAGAGAGAGAGTGAGAGCCAGAGTGGATGCGCATAACTTTGAAAACTCACCAACCCGCACAGCCATAGAGCGCGAGAGCGATAGAGAGAGAGAGAGAGGAGACGAACAAGCTGGCATGCATTACCAGTCAAACCAAGGGTTTCTAATTGTAACGGCGTTAATTGTTGATCACATCTGTCATTAGTTTGGTGGAAAATGATCTTTACCCGAATAGGTTGTACGATGCAATCGAAACGATATTGAATAGCTGTTACCGCTTCATTATTAGCATAATCAAACGGTTTGTTCAATTTGTCTATGAGAAAATGCAAATTAATCTGATTTGATTTCAAACTGATTAGAAACCAGGTTATCCTTTCTTGTGCATCACACGAAACTATGGACTGGGACGTTATTTTTTAAATCAAAGTGTAAAATCAAGAAAATAAATGATCTGAGATAGCATTCTTGCGTTTGTGACATTTGTGAGAGCACTAATTCGATTATTCAATTATAGATTAAAATTGAGGTTTACATTGAAACAGGCAAGCATTACATTGTTTCTCAAACGTAAGTTCGACTGCGTTTCATTTAATCTCATAGATTTTTGGATTTTAGGCATATTTCTGAAGTGAACAGAAGACAATCGTAAAGGAACTGAATAATTTTACAAAAAATTGGGTAGCATACACAATTCAACCAGTAGTATAAGGGCATATGTTTGAGTAGTATTTCGTACCGATTTTCTAACTTTGTTAAAAATCAATTTATGAATATTTTTGAAGAGTGTGCTGAGAAATAAGGAAGAGCCTGAAAAAAATAAGAAAAATATTTGCATCTACTGTTCAATTTTCAAAACATCTTTCCATCAAACGGGGCTCAAAAAATCCAGGAAAGCATCAGGCTGAGTGAGAGCCCACCCAGATCAATGATGGTTCCAACCACTACTTGGAACTCCACTTAATTGATTAATCCCTTTAATTCACTCTCGGATTAGAGAAATTCAAACATAAAACCAAAACAATTTTTCTCCCAAAGCTGTTACTTCTGATGAGATATTTACGGAAAGATCCCCTATCACGCAGATCGCAAATATGAAGCGTCTCGTTTCATTACATCAAATTGAAACCAGCACAATCGGCAATAAATAAATCACGGTACAATTAATTCGATTCTACTAGTCAAACGGTTAAGTACACATACCTGTCTTGCCCTTTGACCAGCCCGTGCTCAAGGTGCAAAAAAGTGAGTGTTATGTCAGAACGCTGGTGCGCACGGCAGTAGTATCAATGGAGAGGTCCGGGATCATCGGACTGGTAAGCTTTAGTCAACGTCTTCGTTACGGACCCCAGGTTGCAAACTGTTTTTTTTTCTTGTGCATTCCAATGTCCAATATTATGATGTTGGGTATGTTAGAAAATAAATCATCAGTCTGCATCAAGTTGAATTATAGTAATGCAGGAATTTTGTTGGTCATGCATATCTACGAAATGACATTTCATTTTTTGTGTGCTATTTTCTTCTCCGTCAAACTGCTCACGTGTAAAGCTTACACTTCTTTATTCACAATCATACTGGACAGTGCATAGGAGCAGTGCATTCAATAGTTTTATAGTTGGAAAAATAAACCGACTGGTAAAGCTTGAGAAATTGTAAAGCCGATTAAATTAGTTCTCATTTTCAGTCATCACATTGAACAAAATGAAGAAATCATTCAATCAATGAAACCAACACATATGAGTATCCGAAAGAAACCACATCAATAAGCAGAATGTCCAAACTATAAATCTGTGAGAAATTGGGAAAAAAGCGTATCAGAAACTGCGTCGTACAACTACGGATCGTAACCAGCGGATTCCGGGAGTTAGAAGACGAAACGCTTTAAATCCACCAGTGAAAACGGATATATTTTTTTGCATACATCGCAAAGGTAATCGTTTGCACACAGCCTTTGGGAATTAATTAGCTAACTACTCTCGCCTGGATCCATTCAATAAAATATTATTTTCTCTGAATTCCTATCACTTAAAATAAAGTTTTGAGCTCTAAAAATGTTTGTCAATTTCCTTTGCGTTGACTCATCTGTTATTTAGTCATAATCTTCCCCGGTTGTTTTGTTTTTCCCAGTCGAGACAATTGGGACTTTTAGTGGAACGAGGTAGGCGACAAAGTGTACGGACGAGGATAATTACCGTTTCCATTTGTAAAGAAACACCACCAGTTGCAATACTTTTCACTAAAAATCGTTCATCAATTTCTATTATCCGATCAGCAAACTGGATAAGCAGCTCATACGTGTGCAATAACTGGCAACTTTCTGTTGTGTTTAATGTTTGATGTCTGATTTCAGCGTGTCGTTAAATTAGCCGGTCAACACACGTGAAACGAACGGTAAGCAGAAATTCAATTTCTGCGCAATCGATTTACGGATAGACTGAGTCATTTGCTCAAACCTTTTAGTCGTGTAGTGTAACGACTTCCAGTTGACTGAAGATTCTCGAAACGGTGAATGAAGAGGTTTGCAAACGACTAAGCTGATAAGTGTCTACTGACCTCTAGTGAAACGTATATTAAAACGATAATAAAATAACAATATGAACAATCTGAATTTACAAGATGTGTCCCGTTTAACGCCCATCCCATCGTAAAACTGATGGTAAACGTTATCCGTCATTAGTTTTCTCAGACTGTAATGAGTCATTCGACCGAGGGAATTGATGCTTATTTACCGTTTTGCTTGTTTAGTCTAACCTTGATTTTTCGGACACCATTTGTATTCCAGTAAAATGGAAACACAACATGAGTGTCTTATTTCACACGCGTTCAATTTAGATGTGAAACTTTTTTCGACTTTTCTCGATCATGGGTTTTCTAGTTGTACTCGGCATTATTGTACGAAACTTCCTTGATTCGTTTCCATGCGTTAGTGGTTAGTGGTTCTCACAGCTGCTGCATTCAGGGACAAATATTTTAATTAATTTTGAAACGCCGAAATATTGTTTCGAGTTTCAAAATTAGTTTGATACTGTCCACATGAATATTGCATTTTCTGTTCTTCAACACTAAGACCAGAAGTAAGTTGCTAGCTCCAACTAACGGTAAATCATGAAGTCAGTCAACTAGACTACTCGGCTGAAAGCAAGCGTCGTCAACCATTCTTAGAAAACCTTGGCCACTATATTTACATATGTTTACTCCATGCCTCTAATGGTTAAAACCCGTTTTAATAAGTGGACTGTCGACAAAACGGAGGTTCACTTCAAGCCAATTCGCAGGATTTACGCCATCCACAAGCCGTATCAGAGCTATAAGGCCTTTAAAATGATGCAAAAATACAGGTGTTTGACCTTGCATAATCCACAGTTATTATAAAAATACTGTTAGAAGTTGCTGTGATTTGCACAGTTTAATTTGTCCAAACTCTATCAGACCAAATTCGTAAGCCTTCAGGCGGCCAGGCCAAAAGCTAGATAAAATCAATAGACCTTTAGCTATAGTTTACTGAGAAATATCATAAATAATAAAACGTTAAATAAGCGTTACTTCAACTTATTGTATCACACAGGTCTAGAATGAAAACCAATGAAATCACGTCACATTTGTTTTAACCTCGATGAATTCGGTCTATGCTTTTCTTCTTAGTGGATTTATGCCAGATTTCACAGACCAGAAGAGGCGAGATTTTCGAAGCATTCAAAACCAGAGTCTTCGAGAGAACGGACCGAGTAGAGAATCCTAAGCGCAATTAGATGCAGACGGTGGGTTGCATGGAACCGTTTCGCTACAGTAGCGCGTTCCAACCCAAGTCGCTCAACCCGGAACCATGCTGGGGCTTTGGTGGACCAAAACCTTATGGTAAAACGCATTCCAAGTAAGGGCCAAATGGTGTGACATCCATTTTAAAGGACCCGAGACACATCTATGTAGTTGGATAAGTCCAAACCATTTAATATGTACCACATTATTATTGAACATGTATTGTTGCACCTCGATTTGTTGTAAAACATGCACAAAGGTTCATCAAAATCATCATAATGCGAATATTTTTTCAAAAATGGACAGTTCATTTTACAAACGATAAATCATACTTGACTTTCATTGTCATACAAATTTCAAAAGCACTTTTGCTTTTTCGTATGTAATTAATATGTTTCTGATCCGGCTATGCAATGCAACTTTCAACGTGAATGCGAGAAATGTGTTTGTATAACAACCTGATTTAAAAATCGAACATAAGTATCATCAGTTTGACTGAGATGTGAGGTATGTGTGTGTGTGACTGATGTTTAAATCCCGGCTGACGAGGCGTTTGTGTGTAAACTTTATGCACTAGACCCACCCGCACAGGCTAGTCTGATTAAAATTTAATCTTTCGATGGAGAAAAGGGTGAATAATAGAATACTTAAACCGGTGATGAGTTCTGAACAGGCAATGTTTATTATTATAATACAGTAAAGTGTATGCATTTGAGGTGCATCCTGCTGCAAGCACACAATATCCCACTTGTGTTAGCCACGCACTAAACCCGATCCCCATAACGATGCAATGCTGAGCAAAGTTTTCGAGTGTCTTCGAATTACTTGTTTTGAATTACGCGAGAACTCGGGTCCAGTGTGTCGTTGAGACGATCAATTGTCTCAATCCTCCACTCCACGTTTTCAACAAACCAGCTTTGTCCTGTCGCACATCAGTTTCTGGCAAGTGGGGTGACTAGGAACATGAGAATGAAGGAAGTGCAGACCTTGGAGTGAAACTGATTGCAAACCAGTAGTTGTGTTCGAAAACAGAAAAAAGCATCATTGATTGAGGGGTAGGTGGGGTTGGGAGTAATAATTCCAGTCAGATTGTTTCGTAAATCATGAACCATTCGCTTTTTCGATTTAGTTACTGTTCTACTATACAAAATGAAGGGCGCTTGTTTTATACCTCTATGCGCCTTGATCAACGTGAAAAGCGTCGTGTAAGTGTACTAACCCCGATTGACAATAAATACATAAAAGTTCAGCGTAGCTCCCACATTGCAGACGTCTGGGGTCATTGAAATTACAAAGCTAAAGTGTGCAGAAAAATTCCTATTTTGATCCTTGGCATTTGTGTTGAAGGTCCAGTGGTTGAGGAGGACCGGTTTCTGTGTCCTATCCTGGCTCCCCAGAGTTCACTGTGTGTCCTCAGAAGGCCACTTGGATAAAACAACCTTACTCCTTCTTGGAGGTTTTTGTATGTTGATTTACTCAATCAAAGTGAAATTATGAATAAAAATGTGCATATCACAGTTTAAGCCAAATTCTTGAGTAGTACAACTTGCTTTAGAGCCTTGGAAATATTTTGACACAGTGCTTGGAATATCCTGCGTTCCTCGTAACCATAACTGCCATAACTGCCAGTGGTCGGCGGTAGTATTTGATTCCCCGGAACGTAGGAGAAACAATTCATGTACAGCATGGAAATACATTTGTAATTTGAAACGTTGAATTCAATAACAATGGTGATTGACCATCGATCGGCTGCATTGATCGTTTCTTGGAGTGCCAAATAATCCCCTAGATGCGTTACTGTTCTGCATATTTCAGTACCGTCTGTAAAAGGCAGTGTATTTCGCCCAAATTCTTGTGGTAGATCATTTATCAGTGCAAGTAACAGCCGATGCCCGGCACAGATCCTTGCAGAACCCCTCGAAAAGCACTGATGAGTCCAGATTATGAATCACGAACGCGTAAAGAAGTTGCTCTTTTATTGGGAGAACTGTTCGATTCAGTCGAGAAAGAAACAACTTGCTCTCCGCAGTCGTAGATTTTTCACAGTAGAATTTATTGGTTTACTCTATCAAATGCTTTGGGGAGGGGCAAATAAACGTATACAATTTGATCTAGGCTTAAACAATTAATGCAGAAATGCCGAAACGTCATCCGGGAAATACTGGTTGCAGAACCAACGCACCACTCCTTGCGGCTTATAGAGCAACAGAAATTTCACCAAATTGCCCGACAAAATAAATATACACATGACATCATTTCAGGCCAAATTTACTTCTTTATTTTTTTAAATGGGTTTTCAAGCAAATAACAGATTCACTTCCCAATTAAAATAACACAGTCACTGCTGAAAATGACCTGGATAAATTGGTCCAGCTGATTACATTCTGTCATCAAATTCGCCCCCAATTTACCTTTATAAATTGTACCGCGCAGCAAATGCAAAACTAAGGGACTGAATTATGCATGCGGGTTGAACAGATCCGATTTTTAAAGATCGCCAAAATAATATTGTGTCGAATATAGTAGTGTGGTTTTATTGATCAGTAGCTCTTGACCCGCTAAGAAATCGATTATATTCTTGACAGCTTACTTCCGGGACAAATCATTCCTACCAAATCCGTAGGGATTGGTAAACAATCTGTTGCACATTATTATACCCAATCAACCATGTATGCAAACCAAGTACTTTGGTTTCAAATTCTGTATTCCGGGTACTCAACCTTTATTGTTCTGAAAATTTTGTATAAACGTTTCTATGAACAACTTCCCAATCTACCATAGATATTTTCCTATATGGCAAATAGGATCCAGCCTCAAACAGATTCAATTGCCAAGTGATAAAAAAACACTCCGCATAAACCAATTTCATGGTTTGGTAAATTCTACAATGCAGTCCTCACGGGAACCAAACGGTTTTGCTAAAAATGCTAGCGAAATCTCGATAACCGCAAAATTTTGATTTCTGCAGTCAATCAAGAGATTGCTCGTGATCTTCACCCCAAAATTGGTTACTTACAAAAGTCCAATGTCACCGATTTCTTTACTGTAGTTTACAATCATCCCGAGTTGATCTTTGATTCATCCTAGGTTGGTAAATCGAGAGAGAGATAATCGCATTATGGCCTGTACGTTGCATAACCGGGACATTGCAAAAAAAGTTAGCATAAGGGCTAACCACATTGATAGATCCGATCAAACACAATTCTGGGGCCCAGTGTTTAAAGAAATTGTTCAAATTCTCAGACCCAAATGGAACGTTGAATGTTTGTTTTTGAAAACAAGATTTGGTGTTGTACGATGAATGTTCTTTTTCCCGCCAATTTTCCTTTTCAGGATACTATCACCATTAAGTGCCCGCTTACTGGTACTCGGGATATACCATCAGGGAAGGAGTATCGGGATATGGTGTACAATGATGCAGAGTGTTTTTTTCAAAGGGACAGAATATCGTCAGGTTGCCATATCAGCCATTATCTGGAAAAGGCGAAGTTTGTTCAGCGTGTATACAAGCGGTATACTGACTGCATATCTGTTGTGACCGAGCAAAACGGCAGGCTTCACACTGGATTTCTGAACACCCAATATCAAATTTGCCGTCAAACACGAATCAGGGCCATTCTTCCAATAAATCAACCTACCTGACGCGACAAGGCAGTACCGGCTAGTTAGAATCTTCTCTACGATACAACATAAAATGTCTTCAATCGAATGCTCAACCGAATTACTATTGCGAAGAAAACTTATTCCTTAATAGATCTTGGATAGCATTTGCAGTTAACATTTTGTGCACCGTAGAATAGTGCATGTCTACAGAAGTTTACTGACATGCATCGTAGCATGTCACGGGCTAGTTCTGGGAACAAAACCTCAATTCTAGTTCTTCCCAGTGTATGGATGACTTGAATAATTCAGAATTGTGTGTGTCTGAAGGATGATCAGTTCAAATCAATAATATGATGAAGTTCAAAGTATGCTCGCTCACGGATACATCACGCCGTTTTGTTTATTAATTTCTATAAAAGAGCGACTGGTCACTGAGACGAAGTTGGAAACACTAGATTCTTCAGTTGATTTATCTGTTCTAACGGACATGAGGTGACAATTATTTCAGAAGAACCAAGAGCGGATAGTTTTGCGGATAGGTTACACGAAAAAGAACAACGGAGTCTGTCAAGCTCTATAGGGGCATATGTAGAAGGTGGAGAAGGGGGACCAAGGTCCATTTCGTAAATTTGCAATAACCTTTAGTTCACTTACGACGTATCACGACTTATTGTGACATTAAGAAATGACTGAAGTCATCGTTTTGTTCTGCACGTAGGCTTATGACGGAGCCAGGGCAACTGGAGTGCGGCAAATATTTTCTTCTATCCGCATAGTTTTAGGTTCAGGACTCTGATTGTCGTTGCCAAGTTACGTTGTCCAGTGTATTTTCACTTGTTTCGGGGCACTTCGTAGATGGCTTCAAAATACATTGTTGCCTCTCTGCTGCCCGGTTCAATTAAGGCGGTCCACGATCGCGTTGGTTATAGTTTTCCTGCAGACTGGTATCTTGTCACCTCACACATGAAATAAAGGTCATCGGAAATTTCCAGAATTGACCTTGATCCACTTTCTTCCCTTCCTCCCTGTGCCCGGTAGAACTTGATACACTGTTGTTCTTTCCCATTTAACCTCAGTAAATCAGTAACGTGTATCGCGACCTCAAGTATAAGCATACAACTGTGAATGACAGAGGACGACGTCACGAGAACAAACGTTTTGGATATATGGTTCGTCTTTTGTTATTATTATGGAAGTCTTCCAGTGCGTAGTCCATTAGGAATTGAACTCAACTCCAGGTGAAATTTGCGCTAAATAGCTGGATATATTCACTGAGAAGCCATTACTCGCCACTGACCATAGAAGCTGCATGGACTACAAATAAGCACTTTAGCTGATAAGACGATAGGAGGTGTGGTCACAATTTGTTGAAGTCGTCGTAGTATTTTGGCGTCACAAATCAGAACTGCGTACACAACCATAAGCGTTACTTCCTATTTGCTCTCTTCCTAGTGAAGCTACCTTCGTGATTCAAATCGATAAATTTGTTCTCCTACTACTTTCCGCTGCCGAACTCAAACGTGTTTAGTCTAAATTGATCTCTGCATTGATGGTGTTCCCTTGAGAGTGTGCGTATAATAGTTATTGTGACTTCGTTGATTAAACTTATACATGAGGGATTTACAGACCTAAACACGCAGAATAGATGATTCCAACCTGTCCTATTTTATGCTTGCTAATATGCAATTTACACACAGAGTAAGATGCATGGAAAACAGATTCATCAGGTCTATCAACTATTGCCACTTCATAGAAGTACGACAACTTGATGTTAACCGATAAAAAAGAAGTAATACGAATCTTACCACAGCAGATTTTGAGTAGAACTGAGAAAACAAAAGTGTGACTTTCCACGCTATGTACCGATTTCTGATGTCTTACATTCTATCCACCTTCTTTTTTAATTTTATTGCACACTCTAGTCAATAAACCACAGTGTTCTCTAATAAAAAAGCTCACCACGTCTTTAGTTATGATGCAATCGATGTGCATTCCGGAGTCAGTGAGATCTCGCCTTACCGGTTCTAACGGTGAGAACTAATCAACATGGGTGAGAATAATTTGAAGCAGATCATTCTTTGTCTTTGTGTTCTTCACATCAAACTAATAAAGCATGATTGAACCTTCTCATCCCGTGTGTCCCAAAACTGCACTGTTTTTCACAAAATCAACTAAACCTCTCTGTTCTATTGGTAGTGCAGTGCATCAGACAACATTTCTCGTGGGCAGCTGAATAAACGTGGATGTTCACTATATCAGCCTTCGGTCTGGGAGAGCAACACAGCATATTTGGATTTGTGTTGTACTGCATTGTATTCAAGCTTTAGCGAGTTATATACAAGCTTGGCATTAGTGTACATTTTAAGGGACTTGTTAGGGGTTGAGAAGGATGTCACACGAGTAGGCGAACAGAAAAGAACACAATGGGGCAAAACATAATTTTGAATCAAGACATGAATGTGAAACCCAAATGCAGTTGACAAAAAGAACACAATTATCAATTTACAATAATCGCTTGTGATCTGAGAAACTTACATTTTGAGAAAATCAGAAGACGACTGACCCAAGACCGAGTGCCTTGAACAAAAGCTCTCGATGTTCGACGTCATCAACAAAACAACGGTACTCAGAAATTCCCACAGATGCTTGGCAGAACAAACTGTGTGTAACTAAATCGGCCAGTTATCATGGTGTAATTGGCGTTCGGCTTTGATTGCAGAGGGGAATGTTCAACTAAAATGCTATAAAAGCGGAACGGTGAAAACTGAGGTCAACGGTTCGTGTCAGTTATACTACAATAATAATAACTATTATGTATATAAGTGTTTACCAAACCCTTCTAACATCACTCTCATTTTGAAAATACATTTCCGTCTCCAGTATATCACTTTTATTTATTCCTGACTTCATGTCCCACTTCTGTATTTTTAGTTCTATCAATGTTTGAATTTGTGCGACCTTGAGTGTCGCAATAAAATTTCTGGTAGTTCAAATATTATCTGCAAAACATCAAAGGAATTCATTATTTCCAATAAGTGATTCCTGTTTCATAAAAGTGCTTATTAAACTGAACACTTATTTCAAATTGCTTATCTCTTTCTATTCAGTGTAAGCCAAAAGGGAAAATATTGTAACTTAAATAAAGTGATAACTTCTTTAGCCATAAACTACTCACGCAATATCCCCAATACAGAAATAACTGAAATTATTTTCCAAGAAACATACAAGTTGACCGTAAGGTGTACTGCTCGTTGAATAAGCGCCTTGTAGTGTCACCAAATCGGACGAAACGATGCAAAGATTTTCTTATAAAACTGAAACCGAGAGGCAATTGCGTCTTACCTGTCAAAAGAATTACATATTTATCCCGCCTAACGGGTTGGATGGGAAGCAAACATTGAGCACCTTGTTATTGATCCCCTGCGTACACTGATCGCGCAATTGCATACACTGATGAGGGAGCTTTTCGATTACGATCATTCTCGAATAGCGTTTACGGAAGTCATATTTTTCAGAGATAAAGATTTGTATATCTTCTCGCATGAGGTTGACAGAAGAAAATGGTTAGATGTAATCAAATATTATCTTTCACATTTTACAGTTTTTGGATGGGTCATGACTAACGTGAAATTCATTCAATTACCGCCCAGCAGTTGGGATTTGAATGTAATCGAAAATTTTCCCTGTGTTAGAAACATGGGTGAGTTAATTGCCTCGACATTGGTCCGTATTGTGGCATATATTGGAGATAATTTGTAAAATATTTTGGACAATAAACTTGTTGGGCTCCGTGCAAAACGACTGTCTCCAGGATTCAAAAATGAAGAGGAGCAAACAGAATATAAAAGACATGGAAAAACCTGTCTGAACGCTATCAGTCAATTTGATGTATAAACTATAGTTACTTTTTTCATTGTGACTTTGTTATTTTATAACTGGTGCACCATCAATTGTAGTCCAAAACGAGAAATGCTACATATTTATGGCTTCGATTAATCGAAGAGAAGACAAGTGAATATTATATCAGATGTGTTGCTTCTGATGTTGGGCAACGTTTCGTTCAATCCCGTCAATGAGGCTGGAAAAACGAAGCACTGAGACGAACAAATGTGATGCAAATCAGGATGTTGCACGAGTTTCGTAAATACCTGTTCGTATATAATAATTGTGAATTTATAGTCTAGTTCCATCGGTCAAGGGGTTCCTTACACGAATTTATCGTTGCTGTTATTTTGTGATCACAGAAGATAAGTGGATTTCAATCAGAAATGATCTAATCGTATAACAATGCAGTTGAACGTCTCTTTCTTCTGGTCACATTCATTTCTTCTGGAACAATTTTCATATTTGAGGGGGGGGGGTCATTTCTAATTTGTCGGTAAAGCAAACAAATATGCAATTCGAGAGGAAATGAATGAATGGAATGTAACCAGGAAAATAAAATTGCAGTGCGCTAGAAACATTTAAGGACTAATTATTTTTCCACTGATCTAAACCGTGTACTGTTCTTTTGTGACTTGTCCTCTTTTTTGACATGTATGTACACACATAATGGCATTACCACTGAATTATATGTGTATCTGGTTTCTTAACTGTATGTGCTGATTTCGTTAGGGCAACACTGGGACTCATCAGAAGTTGGTTGCCTCTATTTTTCGCCTAATTTGATCAAACTATCGCACAACGAAATAAGGAAGTCACACTTTGGACGGAAGTATGGAAAACTGAAATCACGATTGCGCGACCGGTTTTGCCATGAATGAAACCAATTTGCCGCGAACTAAAACCGCAGTAAATTCATTCTTTTTTGTGTGTGCATGATCACTCCAGCATTTTAAACAATGCCATTTCGACTGAACTGTGAACTGAACGAGCAGAGCAGATTGAAAAGAATTGACAAATTGATACACAGCAGCAACCAAACATTCCCCAACTGTCAATCACGCTCCGCACACACGCACACAAGAAGTCAGATTTTACAGAACGCTGAACGGGTAACCCACGACTGTTTCCGAACTCCTTCGCTCTTGCGCTGCACAGACTAAAATTTCAACAAATTCGGGTTTCTAGTGGGTTCCAAATAAGTCTGAGTGAGAAGGTGCAGGTCTAGGAAACTAGTAACAGCTTATCATACCCGAACAAAAAGCTGATTTGGACATCCAAACCGAAAGCGTCAATGTGCAAGCACTTATTCTGTGCAGTGCTACTACAAATGTCCATTTGATAGTTGTTTTTTTACTATGGGTTGGTAATCACCGGAAATTGCTAAAGCAAAATAATTTCAACAAAACACAGCACATTAAAGCAGAGCATGCATGTAACAACAGCCCAAAGGTTCTCGGGTGTAGGAAATATTACGTTTGAACTCGCGTGCAGCACAGAAAGAAGCACGCACACACGCAGACGAAAAACTCGAAAGCATTCTCCAATCCTCTTCGACAACATAAACGTCAGTTTCATGACAGCCGTGATAGCCGAATGACCGTTAAATGCAAGGGGTCGCGCATGAGAGCCCCTGCCCTCCCTCACCCGAAAACGACAAGCATCATTAACTAAGCGAGCGTTAGAAAACATAAATGATTCACTTTTCATCGTTCTGACCATGGATATTACATTCAAAATTCAAGAGTAAGGTGCAAAGAAACGATACAGATTCGACACGTATTCCACATGCGGATCATGGATTGATGCGCTTATATGGTGATAAACATACAACGGTCTTAAAAGCATGCGGAGGCACTAACAAATTAGGTATGATCCATTTCCGGGTCATTGGAACTAACGAGTTCCTTACACGAATCAACCATTGATGATTATTTTATTTTGTTATTCAAATTTTGATAGAAAACAAATGCTTTCCCCATTTTGGTGTGAGTGGGAAGTGGCACGGGCTACTTGCTTACATGATTGAGCAAGTGAGTTGAAAAACGCTGTTTAGTTACCATTGTTCAACGCACACCTACCTTTTAATTTCTTTCCTTCGTGATGATGATTGCGCAATCGCGCGTGAACATTTCTTCCCGGTGTGTGGGACATGGAAGCGTATGGGCAAACAATCCGTTGCACAGCTTTCAGCAATTTAAGCGTCCTATTCTTACTTGCTTACGATGTTTCTCGGTGCGTTGTCTGCAAACAGATGATCAAACAACACGGATCACGTCATTGGCTTCTCTGGTTCCGTCTACTATTACAGAACGATGGAAAAAAGTAGGAGGATTAGTTTCAAGCTAGACGTTTTTAATTTGGATGTGGAATGTTACACTATTCAAACAGCTCATTTTTATCGTGGGTAAATTAGGATAATGAGCATTTGGTTGTTTGCCCCTCCGTATTTTGTTAATGTGCCTCCGTTCAAGTCCCCTGTGATCCGCTGTCTGTAGCTACATCTATCATCTATCACAATGAATTCCTCCCTAATAACCTAC
>UZAN01044460.1:11628-25300 GCA_900618425.1 Echinostoma caproni | reverse complement strand
ACCGTACAAGGAACCTAGTAGGACCTATGTGGCGAAGTTCGATTGGTTAGGGTTTTCATACCCTCATGCTAGATCTTAGATTGACAACCCTTTGTTTCATTCCACTCAATACCTGCATCGGCGAAAATAACTCGCCGTGGCAACCTATCTGGTGTCATGCGTAAGACACATCCCAAACAACGTGACCTATGGAGATAGGTCACGTTGTTTGGGGTATGTTGACCATTTGCTCGATTGAGGTTGGTAGTAAAAAACGGTCTGACCTAAGTAAATATTATTTTTTTCACATTTATGCAGTCTCTGGAGGGGTAAAGTTCAATGTCAAATTCATTCAGTTACCGCATACCATGTGGGATTTTAATCTAATGAAAAACTTCTCCATGTATCAGAAACAGGGATAAGTCAGCTGTCTCAACATTGGTCGTCAGTGGTTAGGGTGTGATGTATATTAGAGGAAATTGACGATTTTTGTTTGGCAGTCAACTTTAAAGAAAATATATTTTTACTTGTGATAACCAACAAAGAGCACTGAACAGCTGTTTCGTCCTGTTTGGGACTCGTCAGCAGTGTGTCCTGTATCCCTGTCAGGACTCAAACCGCGATCAGTCGGGTTGGGATTTCAAACGCTTACCTCTTACTTTTTTATTTATTGAATATACACATGTATAGTCAACTTCAGGAAGGGGGCTGCGGCCATAAAAAGGCTGCCTGTGGAAAATACTGATATTGGGAAGACGGGTGCTGGTGAAGGGGTTTGAACCCGGGACGTCCAGGTCACTAGTTGGTGACTTAACCACTTGGCCACCACCGCCAACTTGGTGGACTCCATGCTAAAACGACTGCCTCCAGTGTTCAAAAATACAGAAGGACAAATGAAACATGGACGAGATGAAAGTACAATACCCGTAAGAAGCCTATGAGTCATTTTGATAAATGAATTCTAGTCAATATTTCTACTGTGACTTTGTTATTTTACAGCTGATGCATGAGCAACCATCGTATAAATCGCGAAATTGTACATTTTAATGGCATGTGGTTAATAAAAAGCAAATACATAAGTGGGTATTGCATCACAAAAGTTGCATCCGAAGTGGACAATATCATATTCAATCCCGTGAACTTGGCTGGACAAGAAAGGCAGTGGGAGGAACAAATGTGATGAAAATCAGAATGTTGCACGAGTTTGATCAATACCTGTAGAAAAGACGTATGAGGAAAGGCCTGCACATTGGACTATCTCAGAATTGTTCACTGATGGTTTGAACTTATTCTGACCTAACCTGGTACACTGAGCTATCTCGGAAAAGCAGTAAGCCTGCGAGGGACAAGTGATCTCCAGTTTTAGATGAACGGGTAGGGAATGCAATGAAAAGCAAATGACTAGTCCAGAAACATACAGACAATAGATTTCTCGGAGTCAATCCAGGATTTGGTACTTTTATGTTCAGCGGAAGAAACTGAATCTAGCGTGCATCTGTTTGGTTTGTAGGCAAACTGAAGAGGACAGGATGTGAGGACTGAATGCAATTAGGGACATTTTGTTAGTCTAAGCCGAGCAGAAGATAAAAACCATAGGACGGAAGCGTTTGGTTAGAACGGTTTGATTTGGAGAATGTGGGGATGGAAAAAATTGTTACTGGTTTCCAACAGTTTGGCATAAAACAGGATTTTATGGAAGTGTTCGAAGTGACGCAAATATTTCAATCAAAGAATAGGCCCCATATCTTCGAAGAAAAGATGAAAGACCACTGGGACTAACACTGGATGTGGTTTTCGTGGTCAGTAACAGTTCGAAGTTTTCTTCTTTTGAAAGGGCCCCTGCGTCAACGGTTGCATCCAGAACAAATTTGCGATGGCATTGCTTGACGGACGGATATATGCTGCGTTAGCAATATCCAAATTCATTGTACAATCAGAAGTTTTCAATTTCGTCCTACACTACTATTTGATCCCTTGGCAAGTTCGCTTATCGTTATTACGTCGCGGAAGATGGGAGGCGCAGGATTCAGATGGGCGTTTGGGTTCAGTTTTGATCAGGTTGTTATAATACTTGATAGCCAGTGTATCTAGATTTGTATGCTCGTTCCGTCTTTCTGCTGAGTGATTTCAACAGTGGAGCAGCTATCCTGCCTTTACAGGCAAATATTATTCCAAGAGGCAGCACACTTTGAACATGTGGTTGAGTGTTTTTGTGAATAAGTTGACTTTATAGGTAAAGGACAGGAAGAAAACCGCAAAGAAACCGCACTAATGGAATGTGGAGGAAGAAGATTATGTATGTGGAGAGAAATTAAGAAAGGCAAAGCGATTGAGACGGTTCTTTTGGACATTTTTGTGAATGGGACGGGTGTACACTGTGGATTTTATGGGAATCTAGGCGTGTGGAAACACATGCTGTTAGTTTTATGATGAAATGTTTTGGGTGATGAGTAATTACATTGTTTGGAAATGAATTACCTCTATTGGGGAAGAGTAGAAAATCAGTTATTCTAAAAGAGATTATAGAATAAGTGGATGTGTAAATAAAGTCACCAACAGCGCTATGAAAACGGTCGTCTATCAGGTGAAAGGATGAAAGTATAAATGCGTCAAAGAAGGATGAAACGTGAGAGTGGGTAAAAAAAAGGGCTATGTTGTTTACATTAGTAATAATTGTGTTTCTATGTAGCGAAAATCTAGGATAACATTGGATAGCTAAAGTGTCGATTCCATCGGCGGAACTCGAGAATTGCTACTCCAAGAAGAGTTAATGTAGGCGATTAGTTCACTTGCCGTGTTTTTCTTATAGTGCTTCCTGACCTTACGAAAGCATTTCAAACGGTTGACTTCAACTACTGAGTCCCTAACATTTTGTTCAATACAGGATTCTTGAGTACAAACCACACATGTGTTGCGGTGGGTAAATGAATTAAGGGTGCACATTATATCGGTTATCTCTGCAGAGAGCGGCTTCTGTTCGCGCTGACCAAGGAGGGCAAAGTCAAGTTGGAGCTACGGTGCTTGGATTGGACGTATTTTAAAACACTTTTGGAGAAAGCAATTCCGACACGATATATAATCAGCTATGAGGGACCTCTGTCGCGCATGCAAGATCTCCTTCCAGAATTTCAAACATATAATTTGTCAAATTGTTACTGCATTTATACTCTACTCAACTCGAACTTCATATCCTTACACTGCATGCATTTACGGTGTCCTAAATGCTGTGAAGGACGTTGAATATCACTAGGCACAGAAACTTGATTGAAATGATGTGGAATGATTCAATAAATAAAAAAGTAAGAGGTAAGCGTTTGAAATCCCAACCCGACTGATCGCGGTTTGAGTCCTGACAGGGATACAGGACACACTGCTGACGAGTCCCAAACAGGACGAAACAGCTGTTCAGTGCTCTTTGTTGGTTATCACAAGTAAAAATATATTTTCTTTAAAGTTGACTGCCAAACAAAAATCGTCAATTTCCTCTAATATACATCACACCCTAACCACTGACGACCAATGTTGAGACAGCTGACTTATCCCTGTTTCTGATACATGGAGAAGTTTTTCATTAGATTAAAATCCCACATGGTATGCGGTAACTGAATGAATTTGACATTGAACTTTACCCCTCCAGAGACTGCATAAATGTGAAAAAAATAATATTTACTTAGGTCAGACCGTTTTTTACTACCAACCTCAATCGAGCAAATATACCAACCTTTTGTGAAAAATATGACTTCCGAAAGTACATTTGAGGAGTAGCAGTTACCGGAAACATCCCTTATAAATGCAAAACCGTTTGCCTTATCCAGATTCATGTGTGCAAGAGACCAACAACAAAGCATTTACTATTTACTTCGATCTTGACTCATCATGTGGGATGCATATTTATCTTTTTTTGACAGGTAAACGAAATTTATTGGAGAACTAGCTGAGTAGATCAACTTTCACTGCATACTGTATTACTCGTTGACCATCAATGAGATAAAGCCATTTCCAAACGGATGGTAGACACAATTTGAACTTGTTGGTGAAATGAATGCATGCTCTGCTTTGTTGGGCGTTCCATAACGGCTTTATATCACGAGGCATCAGCTGCATTTTAAATTCAGCTATCAATTTACAAATATTATATTGGAGACTGAATTGTATTTCCAAAATGATAGTGATGTTGCACGAGTTTGAATAATACCTGTACGGCTGTTAGTGACTTGTCTCTTAATGCTCCACAATTTTCTGCCACATCCGGTATTTCCCCCCAATCCCCTCCAAACGTTTCAAATGTCTCCTTACGTCATCAAGTTCTTTATTCCAAACTGAATCGTTATCGATCGGCTGTGATCCAGCATCCCGGGTAAGCCATACATGAGGTTTTCATCGATACTAATCACCATCGGACTTCTCATATTCAAAATATTGTCAGTCAACTTCAACTACTGTCTTTCCTTGCGGCAAACGTCGCCNTTCAACGATCGATTATCTGTAAATTCGTTTACCAGTCTGATTTCAGTGTTTCACTTTATTGTTTACCCGTTGCTTTCCAATCTCCTAGAGAAACGCCTCAAACTACTTCGACGTAAACTGACCACAATAACCCCATCTCTTCGATATTGCCGAAAGAGTTGATATTCAACTTGTGCGAACTCCATTTGGGTGCATGAGAGAAGTTTGCATGTAAGGTTCATCCATTACACACAGATTCTTCTTCTTATCAGCACCATCCGTCAGTTAGATTCTAATATCTTTGGTCTTCCTCTCGAACAAATCTATGTATTAAATCTACAACACCCCACTTGGCATATGTTCTAGTTAACAAGGAAAAGGTTTTCAGTGCCTATTAAAAGATTTAGAATTCAATTTGCGCATCTCCATTTTTTACAGTTTTAACTAAAATGTAACAATTACGCTACAGATGTGATAAATACAATAAAATAAATCCCTGCGCTAAGAAATTTCGCCGTGTTCACAGGCGAAAATTATCAAACATTTCGTGTTCAGGGGCATCCTCAGCATCAAGATATAGCCATGTTTTCTGGAGTTCAATAGCTCTCATATTTTTGAGTTGCCTTTGATGCGCTTGGCACTCGACGTTATCGATTTGCTCCACAAACAAGCTAAGGGTTTAGCGTTTTATCAACAGAACACCGCTTGAACCCGACATCTCATCCGGAATAACGTTAGGTTTTAAGTAAGGAGAACAACACGTGACATTGAGAACTGAACCCGCTGATTTATTGTTGTTCCCTGAAATTTTCCGAACACTAGTTATTTTCCAATTAATTTTTGACGGTAACAAAGCACGGCTGAAATTAAGAATCTCACGTTTTTTCTTCTTCTTGTTTACACACCCTTTCTAAGTTTTAAAGTTTTCTCCTTTAGCTTGAAAAGGAATCCACGAGTGTGGGTAGCCGGCTTAACGGAGTACAAAATGTTTCATCTTCGCAGCAATCGTTTTGTTTTTGTTTGTCGAAACCTTTCCAGCGTATGACATAATGGTACTTGGTCCTCTATCCTCATCTGACTTTAATTCATCCCCCTGGCCGTGTTCCGATGGATGAAGTACAAAGAGTTCAGTCAATAGGATACATTTTCTAAAAAAACACCTTTATTTATTTGTTTATTTATTTATTTATTTTGAGTAGCTGAACTAGACTGTTTTTCAGGTCTCCTGCATACGACCTCGGCACAACATATCTAAGGAGTTTGCAGATGCTTCCTTTCAACTCTGGACATCCGATCCATGATCGTCCTTCGGAGTTGAACTAGTAACCCTAAGCTCCAATAATAGTGTCCATCAAAGTCAATTAAAGGCTTCCTCAAAATAAGATTGGGGAGATATGAAATCCATATTTTAATTACGTGATACAAATGTGATGATCAAATGACAACTATACCGTTACTCTTAGATGAATAATACCCTATTTATTTGGTTGACCCAATGATCTCCGATTTCCGGGTTTTGTATTCTCACTGGTCTAATTGGTATTCGGTGGATACTTTTTCCCCATAATTACGAAGCAATGTAAGAATTTACTTCCAAATTGTATAGCCACAAAATTCTTCCATCTATTGGTTCCATCGGTACACTTGTAATGCTTCCAATTTGATGCATCAATAATAAGATGGATGAATTTTACGCACAGCTACTTGACCGGATTCGGATTAATCCCTCTCACCTGCCGAAAAGATTGACAGTTTTCCTGGAATTGCAAACAATCTACAAATTTACATACATGTGTAGGCTCCAATTTCAACGATGCAATCTGCAAACAACCATAATCCCCATCTCTTGATTGCACATCAGAATCAACACATTTTCTTCCGTTCACTCAGTAACAGTCCGGTTTCATTTGCATACAGCACTTGTTAATCAGCCTCATTTCTGAACAGCATTGAGCGAAATGATTAGGCGCATAAATATTTCATTTCACATTTATATCCTTTGCAATACTTATTTCTGTATCACAGACGCTCATAATAGGTCATTGCCACTCTACCGTTCTGAGAACACCTGATCAAACCGGGTTGAGCATGGTGCCACAGAGCGTTTCACTGTATCAGTCCTTTACAAATAATTCCCCGGAGTATAACCAGTGAACCGGTGCACCGACTTCCACGTCCTCAATGGTGCGCTCAGTCTAACGTACATAATGCGGCTTCCACAGCTCCTATTCCCCTGGAGGAAACAAACTTCAATTGTAGTTGCTCCTGAAACAAGTGTGTTGTTCAATGAAAGGTGGCTTAGACCACCTGCGGAGTACGAATTTGTTTTGAGATTGACTATAAAATAATACAGTTTCTGGTGATTTTTCATTTTACTTACTGCTCCACGGCTTCCATTAGACTTAAAATATGCAAAGAAGTCTTGGTATATCATGATGAAATGCATAATACGATTAATGCTTACCTTGTTGTATTCCAACCGGGACTCAAACGCTGGCATAGACCGCATTTATACATTGAAATATGATTTTCACTGAATGAATTGTTATTTTGATTATATTTGAGACTAAATTCACGAAACATTTGTCAACGATCCTGGCGATAGAAGCTGGAAAAGACAATGAAATAACTTTAAAGTAATTACTTCAAGTGAACGCATAATGAAGGAGTTTCATTTGGATTTGATATAACAAAAGGAAACCTACATTTAAGGACTACAGAGTTACGTGAAAACGCACTGGCGACATGGTTCTCTTTGTGTTCACATCACTGATGTTCATTGGGAAGGGCATTGGCACACTATAAAGAAACAGTTATTCAGACAAGTCTGAATGTTTACACAAAAATGAATATGCCAGTTATGCAAACAATTTGGTGCGAAAAAAGCGCGAGTGCACAAGAAGACTATGCATAGCCTACTTACTGTGTGTTTGAAACATCGGGTGATTCTGTGATACAGGTGTAAGAGCTTTGTGTTCGATAGATAGATAGATAGATGGTTCGCAGACCCAGTCTAATCAAAGATTTCGGTTTAATAAACATTTCTAACGAATCCCAAGCGGCACAAAGTGGTTGGAGTTGTCTTAGGCATCTATAAACGATCAATTTTTATAAACGTTACAGCAAAGGGATTTTTTTTCCGATATTGCAGGTTGTTCGGACATGAGAATAAAAGTTGAAAGATTTGTTTCCACAGGATGAATACCATCCAAAAATAGTCGTTTTGTGGATTCAGTAAAAATGGTAGACCATGCGAATCACCAAGTTTAAGATGCTTGATAACAAATAACAACCAGGATTTTCATCACTTTGAAGACAATCAAAGCAATGAAATAAAACGATCACACAAGATCCGACCTCATATACTGGATTCTCGAAATTTTCCAGAAACACGTGTTGGTTACTTTCTTCATCATTGACTGGCCCAGTGAATCACAGCTTCTAGTGGTTTTCGTCACTCCGAAGGGTGAAAAAGAACTCACTGTTATGACTGTCTATCAAAATTATCGCATCCATTAGCGGTCTATCTAATTCGCGTTTGAAATCGTTCATCGTCCACAAAATGGCTTGTTTTTGTGGCAATTTCCGTGGTACAAACATTTTGTCTGATTACTTCACTCGCTCATTATGCATATACCTCAAACAATGCGTGCCCAGCTCAATTATCGGATGTTTTGTCCTCATGGTTGGTCTATTATGTACCATATTGCTATCCTCGCCTATCTTCCCAGACGTACGACAAAAAATAATACTTTTCACCGAAAAACTTTCACAGCCCCTGGAATAACTTGCCCATATTTTTTCACCTCAAATTCCGTTTGGTATGTCTGGTTTGCGGTTGTAAAATATATATTACATACTATTTTTCACCGCATAGGACAATACTATACCCGGATATGTACTTGACCAATTCGCCCTGGAGAAATGGAACTAACGCGGATCTTCGTTATTTGGCCAACATGACGAGCTAATGCACTTTGCGTGTACAAACGATTCGCTCCAATAATTGCCAATTTACTACTATCGCTTTCGCAAGAAACTGCCATCCGATTTCCGATAAACAGCGCGGAGCAGCGAGAGGCAGTTTGCCTAATACTGAACCATCTGATTTTGTCATTGATTGCCCTGTTTTGTTTTCAAGAAACTTGGCGCGCCATACCATTTTGTCCTTCTAAAGTAGCACCTACCTTAACTCTCGCAGAATTGGAAGGCCGATTGTGGAAGTGATGGTTGTTTTACATCTCGCTTTTTATTGACCGTGGTGGTACCATGCTCAGTACATGATTTATTTTCAAAATATAGCTTCTGTGGTAATTGATTTCTTACAGAGACTTCAATATCAACACTATTGTTTCCAATGTAGCATTGCAACTGACACGGTAAAACTGTTTTCTTCTGCTTGAATTCCCCGTATTTCCCCTTATTTACCTAAACTGTGAGAAGTATCACGAGGAAAACATCTGTTTGTCTCTCTCAACCGAATGAACTACTTAGTTTTTGGATCCAAGAACAACTTAGACCTAAGTGATGATGATCTTTCCAACATTTATCAAAATCAACTCTAAATAAACTCCGTGTAAGTAATTCCTCCCCCCTAAGCTCCCAAAAATAGTTCTTAAGAACGCTCGATCTTCCATGGTGAACACCACACACGATAATTATCATTTTGTCCGCCCGTAATGACCCGAAATAATACTTATATGTGAGGACCAAAGTGTAAGCAAAATTCGTTATGCAACTGGAACGTTGATCATTTATTTTCCTACTTAGTCATGATTTATTCCCACACCCATATTAAATATTCTGACATGCATTGTAATGTGTCAACGGGTAGGTGAATCACAACAAACGAGCCTGTTCGCTACGGTTTTTGTTGTTGTTTGCAATATGTAATGATGGTATATACAGACAGTTAAACCTTAACTAATGATCATCTGGAACAGTATCCTATCTTATAGGAAGCACTAATTGGTAAACAATTGAGTATCATTATTCTTCATAGTAAACAAACTCTAAATAATGAAGACTTACCAAAGAAGAATAGGAAAGGTCTACGAGAAAAAAACCTCTATCGAAAGGTCTAATATGCAGGTTGTTTGTGAAAACCCTTAGAATCACAGAACATTTACCGGAAATCCATTTAGCCTCAGGAATAGTCATGGTTGATTAGACACAATTTACACAAACACGGATCCTGACGAACATGAATATAGGTTGTCGAGTGTCACAAGGCGAGTTCAAAATTATGATTATGGACGTGAATTTATCGATACAAAGGAAAATACAATAAGGCACACACTAAGATAGGGTAAAATCATGGATGAGACTAACTGTAAGATGCCGGATGAATAGACTTCTTGTTTTCAATGCTCAGTTCCAAGAAGAAACCAATGAAGTACCTGAATAGGTTCCAAATTAACAAGTCTTTTGGATGTCTATCGATTGGTCCGATATATTGATTCAATTCCCGCAACAAATGACATTATGTCGCTGCCCTATGAGTTCTGATGCATGTCCTCTGGGAATCCTTGTCCATCATGACTCAAAAAAGGCAACCCTTCCTAAGGGTTTCAACAAGATAGCGAAATGTTAGAGCATTTATTTAAACTAAGGTTGGCTACACAGAGAATCCTTTTTTGTGGATCAACTGTTCGCAAGTAGGAACCCAATCTGACAAAAAACCTATCCGAACTCGATTACTGAATTTATGTGCACTTAATTCATCATGTGTTTTGTCCATCTGGTTATCCATAGGTTTCAAATAACAACTACGCGCGACTGCCATCAAACAAAATCAAAATTTGGACCACTTCCTAAAATATCCTTCTCACAGCCATTCCCTCAAATTTCGAGGACGCAATTTAACTTATAATTTGTGCAATCAGACCCCACACTGCGGTTCCTAAAAGACAATAAATTCGATATGATCAAGCAAATTAAACGAAAAAGCATACTGCTGCGCTTGTTTCTCCAACGCTTCATAAGAAAGAAGTATGATTCGTACAAATCGCTATTCTTGAGCACCTTCAAGAACATTTCGAAACTAGTGGGGACGTATCAAGAAACAATTCTTAAGGTATTCGATTTTTCAATAATTGCCAGCTTCATAGTGTTATACATGCACAAAGCAGTTCCTGAGCGAGGAAAGTCGTTCATTATGAATAACGGTTAGGGTATCGCTTAAATGGCATACAAACAACCAAATGTTTCATTCGGAACGGGTCTTCAGAATTACCACAAGCACACAGGGTAATTGACGGATCCACCACTAGATGCACATTCCTGCAGTTACCCTATTGAACACAGCAATTCGCTCCAAGAAGTCTTGTTCGTTTGTGACAATTAAAAGAAACTGCCAATCGCGTCCTTTTGCAAACTACTAAAAAATGTGAATAATATCTCGCCGCAATTGGTATCCCAATTTAATACGAAGGCTTTAAACGCAGGAAGAACTAATTTAGATGGGCTTGGTATTATGACATGAAAGTTCGATGAACCTGTATAGTAATAGCCGGAGTATATACTTTTCGCCTGCTTCAGGTATAGCATTCACTTGTTTTCGAAGCATCAAAGGATTAACCACACAACATACTTGTTGGTTAACCACCATAAGTAAAACCGCTTGACTCTTCCCAATTCAAACCACCGTCGAGATTTAAATCTTCTAATCTGTTTATTCTCATAATCTAATATTTTCTTCACAGACTCTATTGATAGAAACCTGGTTGCCTCTCGTGGTCGTTTGTGATTTTAGCGCCGGCAACTGTTCAGCTTCCCACGCTCACTTATTCTTCAGGTTCATCTCCGTCACTTGCATCTAGTTAGGCCGTTTCAGCCAATCCAATATGTGCGGCATTCCTTCAAGCATGTGACGCCTTGATGCGATGGATTACGGAGAAATTTGTTTTCCGACCAATGTTCAATTATTTTAAGCGTTTCAGTTTCAGTAGGCGACGTATCTGATGAATGTTTGCCCTGCCAAACTTCAACTATATTTCAACTGCATAATTTGCATTAAAACTTTCAACCAGATATAAATTTTTATTGGTAAACCTTGCACACACAAGTGCAACCTGTTTTTGTGTTTCCCATGGAATTTTAAACGCAGTTTTACTTATAGTCTGTAGACATGATGTTTTGAGTTCCAATTACTTAAAGCTCTGCTGATTTTTTTCAGAAAACCACAAATGTACATCGCATAATATGTCTCACGCTCAACCAAGTTTCAAACAGCCACTTTTGTGATGCTACAATTGCTCAGCTCACCGCCTTTTTTAAAAATAAGTTCATTTCTGGATAATGTTTCCTCAAATATCACACACAAAGCATGTACTTTCACTAAACAAAAGTTGTGACTTCACCCTCAGCAGACGAGACGGAAATGGAAAGCCAAATGTTTCAAATGATTGAGTGCCCATGGTCACAACAAGATGGTTGTTACATCTCTGGTCAGTATGGATATCCGATTCGCGTCAGAAAGTTGGTGGACTTAAATGATATGCAATATTGTCCCGTTCACTCAAGAACCTAGGTTTTTTGTGTACGTTGCTCTTCCTTGATTACAGATATACACCATTTTCTTATGTATATTTGCTTTCATCTTCGCAGGCGAAGACGTTGTATGAAGACTAGGGCGGAGTCGTTAACTTCCACAATTCATCGCAGTGTGTTTGGCGAGTTCGAGGTAATTTGTACATATTCCTGTAGATGCATCGACTGTTTGACTGTATGTTTTAGGCCAAATATTTGACCCTTTCGCTCCACTGTCATATCAAATATGCACATTGCGCCTTGTTTTCCTCACGGTTATTGTAGCTTATTTCTGAACTTTGGATTTAGTACTTCTAAATGAAGAATTGGTGGTCAAATTAATTTGCAATCGCAAATCCGTTGGGGCGCAGTGATCACACTGTATTATCGTTTCAATAAGTTTACTATGCATCAGTAACAATGTTTCTTCGGAACGCTTTCACATCATAACTGACTATGCATGACTAAACATCCTAGTTCATGGAATGCAGTGGAATTCCCCTGATATATAATCTAATCCCCTGGACTCATGAAGCAAATTTACTAACAGTATCACAACATCGGTGGCTTCTGTTACAAAAGTCAAGTGTCTGTGCTATCTGACTGTCCGAAAATCGGCAATTCACAGTGGAACTAGGAAATGGACAACGCAAAGGGACTTTCACTGGAGGGAGTTCAAACGTTGTTCATGCTCCATCACTTGGGAAGCTTAAAGTCTCATTCAAAACCATTGTACTAAGTTGGTGCAAGAAGACAAACACACTTATTATGGTACGCTGACGAGGAAATTCATCGCAAACCCTGAGCTATTATATAAGCATGTAAACGCTTCCCGGAAAGTCAAACATGGGGTTTTATACTAAACTTCGCCGGACAACAAAGGAGGCTGCGGAACTGCTTAGACTACAGATGCCCAAGTGGTCAAACGCCTATTAATACTGGTTTAGTACCTCCCCGTTTGCTGGAAAAGATTATTTATCCATTACTGACAGATATTATCTTTTCTACCGAAAGGATAAAAGCAAAGAACCTAGATTTAAAGAAGAACTCATCACCGGGTCTAGATAAAAGACATCCACAAGCCTTTACCACTCTGGCTGGTCACATAGTCGATCCCTCAGGTGTACTATACCTTAAATTGTTTGAAGACACTAAGCTTCCTCAATTGTGGGAAAACGGTGTTATTTCACCAATTTACAAAGGTTGATGCCATAGTGACCCAGTGAACTACCGACCCAGCACTCTCCTTTCAGTGTTGTCAAAAGTCATGGAAGCCATTGTTGTGGATTCTGCAATGGATCATCTGGAGAATAATGACGTACTATCCGCAGCCCAGCACGGGTTTCAGAAAAATGGGTTCTGCGCAACTAACTGGGTATTGGCTCGGGACGATTGGACCCATGTAGAGGGCAAGGAGATAGATGTTATTTACCTGGTCTTCTATAAGCATCCGATAGGGTAAATCGTCAAATAATGACGCGAAAGTTATATAACTGTAAACTCCGTGGACTCCTACTTGGCTGGATCGAGGAGTTTTTTCGCCTACGTACCATGTCAGTACGTGTTTCCGATTTAATTTCTGATCCAGTAAATTTCAACCGTGAGGTTTCACAGGGATCTGTGCTAGGCCCACGCCTTTTCCTTGAATTTATAAATGATCTTCCAGACGTCCTCGAACCACAAACTCTGCTGTTTGCAGACGATGCCAAAATATGGA
>UZAN01044459.1:6747-22438 GCA_900618425.1 Echinostoma caproni | reverse complement strand
AACAGAAAAACGAGTATAATTCCATCAGAGCATTCAGTTTTGATGAGATTTCTACCGAAAATGAGCTAATGAGGAGAACCATATGCCTGAGTCACTTATTACCCCATCATTTTTGCCGAATGAGACCCCTACACGAATCGCATACAAAAGTTGGAGGATCAGGAGACCAGGCTTTATCTAATCTGTACTCGCCAAATTTTCGAAGAGATTCAAATTGACAAAATACATCCAGTGTAATTCGTTAGGTACATGAGCCGTGATGTCACATTGAAGCGCAGTCTCATCAATTTGGGCAACGACCTTTGCACGTTTGTTACTTGGGCAGATTATTCGATCAGCTCTCTGTGGCAAATTTTGGTGAACGGAAGCGATCACTTAGAAATTCATGTCCTTCACGTGAAATAATAAAAACTTGAAATGAAAAGGGAGATATGTTTATTTTCAGACGTTCCTGCTAATCATCATCATCATCAGCAGCAGCAGGGACAGTAGCAGCAGCGGTGTTTAGCTAGCGAGCAAACTCGACAACAACCAAACAACGGATCAATGAGGTGAAACCCAAACAAATCACTCACACAACCACTGGATAGCTGGTTATACGATTTCTGATTTATTTGTTGATCCTGCTACAAGCATCTAGAGTTTTGTCTGGGCTTGATGAAATCGGAGAGTCCGATCCTGATTTGGCCAGGCATGTGTTTTGCGAACGAAAAAAATTTACGCTGACACAGCTTCTCAAGATTTGTTTCAACTTCTTGTATTTCTACATAAACTGAGTTTCTTTGAAACTGATAATGGTATTTTGACCCAAGTCTGTGGCTGTTCAACGAATGAATAAAGGCATGTTGACTTTATTCTCTTACTGACGAGGGCAGATCAGAATGGTTTTTGCTAATTCACTCGCAAATTAACCAATTCAGTTTGGGCTATCGTCCCCTTATCTTGAATATCATTTTATACACGTGTTCGCGCCACACGATTTTTTTTCAAACGATACATTTGAGTCTATCTATTATTGGGAAGGCGCATTGTTAAGTTATCTGATTCAATTCATTTATCTATTCTTAGGACGATCATCAGGTAAGTTTGGATATAAATTTTGTGCAAGTTGGTGTAATCACACACACACACATTCGAAGAAGTTCCGGAAGCAGTGGAAATGCGATAGGTGGATGGATAGCGGGGGACTCAGTTTTATCACTAACCCAAAAGTCGCAATATATAGTCCAGTGTGCGGGTGTGAGGCAGCTTCCAATGCCTCGCTAGTGTTTCCAGATTCAAGACAATAAACTCAGCAAAACAATGAAAAAGGCTGGAAGCTACTTGTCGACGGCAGTACTGAGTGAATGGAAGCTAGAATTCAAAGGGTGGTAAAAGAGATGACAGATGAGAACACACAGAACAACGTTTGAAGTCACTCAACGTGCAGAATACAATTTTGGTTCCTACTGGAAATGATTTACTATTTTATACAGGTTTATTGTTTGGCCCACTCAACATGTTCGTTAGCGTTGCAAAAAGTGCTGGTTTCACTAATCACCTGTTATCGACTTCATCAGTGATCTAAACGGTTTTGCCCATGAACGAAACGAAATAGGTGCATAAACTAACTACTTGAGAACAAATCTTCCAATATGTGGGAAAACCTGTTCATCATGCATGCTACATGCGGAGTAGGACTGCCAAGTCGAACAGACAATCGCCGTTGTCTAGACTGCATCTATTTACACATAAATACACACACGTCCCTAATTCCACTCGGGGTACGGTTCAGTGGACCAATTATTATTTTTTCGTAGCCGCTCGTGACCAGTTGGCTTTCATCCGGCCGCCTCACGACACGTGTACTAAAGTCAAGCCGGATATCTCGCATGAACGAGTAAAGATGATGACTGGTTGAAAAAGATCAACAACAGATGGTCAGACATGGCATGCACACCACTTCCTTCATTTGTATCACCAATATTACGGTTACTTCGTCTTTATTTCGGGATACCCGGTCACAATGAACGCAACTAAGCTTTTGTAGATACATACACCGCCAGCTCATCCATACTACCGGATTACTTCTTAGCCCGCCTTTCTCTGTTGAAGTGAGTGGGAATAACAGTTTACTGATATGCATGCTCCGGTTCGGAGGTATTCACCTCCAGTGATCGTTTGGGCAAAACCCTTTCAGCCCAATGAAGGGATTTGACAAGTGAATTGCCCCCCCCTACACTCGAATTATTCCACCACCCCTCCCGCATAAATTATTCGGAAGCCGCATATTTACTTACAGGTTAGTTATCCGCGGTCTACGGACATTGTAAAAGCATTGCAACTCAATCAAAAACGCAACGGACCAAACTTCCGACAAGGTGCGAGTCGTTTTCACGCTTCACTTGTATGTCCACCGTGCACCGTGTTGATACCCTATCCCACCACGGTCCCGCTCCATACAACCCGACAACGTACTTCTCGTAATCATTGAGTTTTGATTGGTAAAATTCGTGAAGACTGGTGAGCGGGGGTCGGGATTATCTGATGCGACATATACTAAGGGGATAAAATGCAATGAAACACAGACAGTATTGTTTTTATTCGCTGGAGTTTCCAAATCAAACAGCCATTGTAATACGTTTGTCTCTTTAGAACGCAGGCAAAATCAAATGGGCAGGACATTCATTCCCTCTGTCCCCACCCTCGTCATTGATACTTCCAGGTGGACAAGCCTTACACACAGTTTGACGGGCCACGAGTACCACGCTTGATAATCAACACGTGCGAGTTTAGCTCCCTGCTCCACTTCTACCTCCCCCGATCTTCCTGAGTCTGTCACAGTGAACCGCATTCCGCTTGACTTTATCCGCATTTGGGTATGACCATGAAACTTGTCAAAAGCACTGTCCGACTTCCTTTTCCCAAACTGTACAACCACCACAACGGGGACCGTTCACTCCCAGATCCCAAGCCTTCCCAGTTCGGGCGAAGCTAGAACACGCTCACCTAAAGTCAGCCGTTGGAAACGGTTCACCTCACAGATCAGCGGAAGAGACAATAAATCAAAAAAGAATGGAGTATGAAACGGGCTGGGTTTATCGTGGTCCTCCGTACAATTTTCCATATGGCTTACTGATGCTTGGTATTCACGGTTCGTCGAAAATCTAAATGGAAAAGATATGATTATGGAGCAATGCTTGTGAGCGCACAATTTGTGTTCTGATTTTGATCAGATTTCACCCTTAAATAATTATAATTTTGAATAATATCTATCACTAGATCGCTCCCTTTAGAGACAGTCAATGGACATGTAACTTCTAGAGTTTCCGCACAACAGTTTTGCACTGCGAATGAAAGTGCACGGAAGTAATTTCGTGAACCATCAATCCCCGAACGGTGATCACAGTTTATTGCGTATTTATGAATAATCAGTCATTTATTCGCACCGAACGACTCGCGTTGATAAAATAAATACGTTTGTGAGTTTTGGAGAAAGTCTGTTGAGAAGTTAGGTCCTTGTCCGGCAAAGTCAAATAGATCCAAATAAAAGTATCAATAGAAAGTAATATTAACAAGGTAGAATCGAGTAAGTGAAAAGTGGGATAAGAGGATTCCACACAGACCGAATACAAATAGAAACAACCACGCCCGAAAGCTTGTTTGATGCTGCTTTCTTATCACGGAAATGATCCACTTTTGGATTGCATTTTTATGTGAAATGAGAATTTAATTGGCTGCGATCATCATCAACGGTTGGCAGTGATCGACAGAGAAATCACCATAGAGCCGACAGATTCTGTCTCAATCATATTGACTCGGCAAGTTTGGACCGACACAAGCACGCAAACCTAATTCATTAACGATTGATGATGAGTGTTGTTATTTTCACTTCTCGTCTACTAACTGAATACACAACGGTAGATTCAATTTTCAGAAACGGGTTGCAGTTAATCAAACACTGTCTAGGGATTTGAAAACATAGACACTTGGCCGTTGTGACATCCTTCATCCGACCACTGCACTCAAAACAAAAGCTTCTTTCGTCATGCAGTTATAACATATTACAGATATAAATACAAAGGTTTTTCGTCAAGCAGAATGAATGTATTGTCTGCGCGCCATTTCAGTTCGTTACGCTACGAATATTCTCTCTAGGATTTATTTTGGTTCCGAGTGAATACTGCATAATGACCACTAGAAAGACTCATTCGCGATCTTGAGTGATCAGTTTCATGCATGATGTACTCAACACTGTGTCCTTGCTTGCCCACTTTCGGAGTCCTGGACTAAGGAAAAAATGCAGGTGCGGTGGTTGGCAATGAGCGCTTTGTAGCATCCTCCCATCCAAAAGGATTGAACCCTCATCAGTCGGCACGAAAACGGTTCTAACGAGCACCCGCAATTCACGCATCCACCGCAGCACATCTGTCGTTTGTACATAACAATCCTGGTACGACCAAGTTGTTGAGTACTCAATAGTTTTAAATGCTTCCTTGAGGTCAGAAAACATTGTGAGCAGAAGGTAAAGTGATCACCTACGTCAACCCTCTATCTTGGAGCGGCAACTTTGAGGTTGTTAGTGATGATTTCATTAATGACATCGACTGTTTACCTATCCGATGTTTCTCTAAATTTTCGTGATGCAGAAGCACTATTATACACAGCTAAATCTTGTCCTCGGACTCACACTTCATGTTTCTTTGATACATTTACAGCGTTTTTCGTTCTCCCCATATTATTGTTGGTGACGCGTCACGCGTCCACATATCCCATTTCCTCTTTTGCTTTGACTGGTAGTTGTCCACTCCCTACAGGGGGCGATTCATTTTTTGACGAGGTAATTAGTAATCACCGGAAACATCTTGCTTTAAGATTCACAGCACCTGTTTCCACCAGTGATCAGGTTCTGATTCTCATAAGTAAGTTCACAGTACAGTTATAAAACCCAACCAAGTCACGAGTGGACTTTACCATCTCTCCTCCTGAAACAATACTCTTCTTCGGCGTTCCATTAGTGTTATTCTTCGTGGTTTTCCTCCCGTTTTTCTCTACCTAATGCACTCAGTTTATTCACTAAAACACTCAATCACACCTTTGGTCTATGCTGGCCTTTCGGAAACTCAGTTCGTCTGTAACAGTGGGATAGCACCTCCATTTCTAAAACCACTCAGACAGAAAGAACGATAGTACACGTTTAGAAACTAAGTGTCTGACAAGTACTGCTCCAGCATCAGGTTAACCGCCTGTCGGTATCCTACGCCAATCAGCCTCTGAAATATAACAACAGAAAGCGCATATAGTAATTTGCTCTGTCGGACCAAAGTCGAACTCGATTGGGACACTGTTAACACAGCATTTGTCCATTCATCAAACGATGCCATCACGCCATTGGCTCTGAATGATGCTGGTCAAGCTGAGACCGGTTAAAAAGGAATTCTCGAGCTTTTGTGCACCACGGAAACCACGCATACTGTTGGTTCCGATGATTTTTCACCTGCCCATTTGAAATATGGAGACAATTCTACTACTGAAAGTTTAGCATCATTCCTAAAGAGCTGGTCCGCTCCAGACGGCTGGAGACTGGCAACAATTCTTCCCAATCTGAGATCCTCTAATTCAATTGTTTTAAGACTTCAGTTTCACCGCTTTAACTTCTGTTTTTCTTAAGCTAACAGAACGTGTTATCTCTTCACGTATCCAGCACTCATTCGATGTCTCGTATGAATTTCTTCAGTTTGCCTACAAATCATACAGATAGATGATAGGTGCGGTTTCCTCACTTCCGGGCTGGAGGTAACCACGTGGACACGAGGTATGAAGAAATACACAAAACGATTAGGTAAAGTGATTGCCTTTCGCCTTCCAGGTTGCGGCCTAAAATACCCTTCAGCTAGTTGGTTGGAGACACTGAAGGGCAGTTCAGCGAATTGAAAGCAGTGGCGTTCTTGGTGTCATTTTTAACATTTAGAAAGTTAAGGATTTACAGCTGTATTGCGTACTTTGTCAGTTGACCATGATTCATTTTATTTTCCGCTCTCGGTTCACTCTAGATATTCTCACTTTGTATGGATTGCGAGTTTGGCAGCGACCAGTGAGGCTCGCTTCACTTTATTTAGCTATACGAAGATGACGATGACGTAAATTACTCTGCGAAATCCGTAGGCTGTGCATTCGTGGACGACTCATCTGTCTTTTGGATTTTGTCCCTCGTTCTTTCAATCTTTTTAACCTGGAAACCTTCGGCTGCCCTAAGCAATAATCAGTCAGACTTACTGATCACTTTTTTGGGAGAACTCAATGCACCAGGCTAGATAGAAAAAACCCAGGCCACTGATGAATAACTCTGGGATACTCCAAGGTTCTTTCCCCACACATTTTCTAACTATATTAGCGATTTATCTGCAAACGCATCTACTCCTCTCTTCAACTAAGGTGACGACGCGGTTTTATGTCGGACTATCACATTCTCTTTTCATAGTTTGAAATTTTCCGACAACTTCGAAAAAGTTCAACATTCTCCTGCTACTTCCGATCTCTCTCTTATTCCTTCGAACTGTTTTCAATGTCTCCTTAAGTTATCACGTTCTTCTTTCCGATCTGATTCTGAATCTATTGCTCAAACCCGGTATCCCGGTTAAGCTGTATCAAATACCTGGACTTTTGTCGATGCTAATCTTCATTGGACCTCTCAAATTCAACATGTCGTCACAATAGACTGACTTGCTTCTCGTATCTCCGAGCTTCGTCGTTTTAGAATCCAAAACTAATTTGAAGATAATTAACTTCAAATTCGTGACTCAGTGTTTTCCTTGTTATAGTTTATCGTTCACTTAATATATTTTCTAATATCTTAAAGAAAGACTTTGAGTTGTTTCGACGTGGAGTGAATGTCATTAACCGAGTCTCTTCGATCCCATTGGAAAAGTGAATGTCATTTGAATGCATATGAAAAGTTTGCACATAAGATTCTTAATCGGACGAGCTAACGATTTGGGCTATCCGGGCTGGTTCTCAGCAACTTATTATTATTAGTCAGTGCTCATCCGACACATCGGTTGAGAGAATAATTTCACTGCAACACCAAAGATCACCGCGGGAACGAACTGAAATAAAACTTTAAACTAAAGTGTCTAAACAGCCGTCATTCACCTGATCATCTTATAAGAAAACCAGCTAGGGGTTATCCATGGTTTACGTGGATGAATCCTCGTCATACGTATGATGCACAAATCTTCGATCGAAGTGCGCTAGTCAGAACTTTATAATTAATGTAGGTAAAAATAAGTCACGTGATCAAAGAAACCGGCGATTTATTTTATTTACAAAAATACGTGAGAGTAGGAAGTTCAAATCACTCGGAAACGGTTAGTCGAAGAAAATAGCGGTTGTGTCGGAAGACACAATATTGCTGAAAAGGGAGGGAACAGTAAGAAACGACGGGGATTAATAACCTAAGGAGAATCAAATGACGAAATGACAAATCAAAACGAGTATCAGCCGATGTATACAAACAAAAGTGATGGACCTGGTCTATTAAATTCACACCAGTTGATGGAAGTAAACTAAGTGTGATTTAGCCTCACTTGCCCACAGTGCTCCAATAGGACTACACCCTGATTCAATATACTATGTCTCGATCATCTGATATCGAACTAGGATTACCAGGTTCGTGCAAGTCCATAAGTGATAACAATAAGGCGAGAAATGATTGCTTATATGCACCAGTAAATTGTTTTGGAAACTTCAACCAGATGAGACACTTTTAAAACTGATGCACCCCCACTGACCTTGAGCATGGCATAAATAGACTTTTTAGGCAGCGCGACCTCGGTAAGTTGATCCAATTTGTCTTGAACCTCTTTGATACGAACACTGGAACACGATTCGAACAGCTCGAGAATGACACCACGCAGCTGAAGTAGAAAGCGGAGTGTGATATCTATAGGCCATTGTATGGGACGGAAGTGTCATTCTGATACAGGGTTAAAAGGAGTCGCTGCAACAATAGGATAAATGATCGAAAAGTTGCCAGTACATCCCCAACTTTCTAAATGTTAACTGAAACGGCAATAAAGAAGGTTTTTGGTCTGATAACAGAATTCGCAAAGTAGTGCTTGTATTTTGGTAAATATGCATTCAGAGTAGTCGCAGCCAAGAATAGCACCATTCTACCTTCTAACATGGTCCCATAATTTACTAATCGAAGCAATGAAATCAGGAGTACGATTTTTAAGTTCATAAAAGGATTTGTGGCACTGACTGCCTGTATCCAAAGATTCTAGGGTACATTACGGCTACGTCGAGAACACATCACTACCGATTGTGTTCTAGTTAGGACAAAGATATACGCATCGATGCATAGAACTGAAAGATAATGTGTGCACAAGAGAACAGGGCTCAATCCACCCAATAAAATTGAAATCCCAACATGAGTCTTTCCTAAAGGTACCATTTGAGTCTCGGAATTAGGGAATACACCGTGCAGTTGGTTTATGAAGATGGTGCAATACGGTTTTCGATCTGGAAAATCATTTTTTGTGGCTGTGAACCAATATCTAATTTTTTGTGAATTCCGGTGCCAAGAACAGTTGGTTTGTCACAGTGGATGAAAATCAATAGGATTTCAGTTAAATAGTGAGGAAGATTGAAATCACCGTGAGTGAATCACACCGACCAGCCACTCAATTAATAACACTCATATGAGGAAAACGAAGTTGTCGTGTGTGAGGGAAACATCGTTTATAACTATTCCTTTTTAGAATTTAATTTATCACATCTGGATTTTGAACGGAAATTTCCCCCCTCCCCCCTCAACCACAATGTTACCAAACGAACGCAGATAAGGAGAGAAAAAACTTGAGACATTCTTTTCCCCACAGTAGTTTGAACAAAAATCGGGAAATCCGTAACATGGTGCAATGCTTTTCGGGGATCACCTGGCCGTACACCTCAGATCGCGCTTTCAGCGAAAATCTCTGATACACATCAGGGATAATTAGTGAAAAATACTCAGAAATGCAGGAGTAACAGTCGAAAACGCACCGATGAGATAAAATGAAGGATTTTCTGTCGGTTGAATACTATGATCTTCACAAGTAATGAAGATAATACGGAATGTCAAAAACCATTGACCTGTCTACGCGTTGCTCACATTTACCTCTCACTTGAAGATGCAAAAGACCTGAGTTTTTCACTCCCCTTCGGTTGTGCAACATCCAATGTACTGAACTCGAAATGCGCCTAATATGGAATATAATGAGCCCCTTCGTTAGATTATCACCACCCAAAAGCACAGAGTTCCTACACCTAGGGTTTCCTGGGGTTCTCGGCTACTTTGGATCACGTACTTTGATATGACAGTAGAAGAGGGATCCCACAGTTACGATGACATCATTTCCTTATGAAGGATAGAGATATAAATTGATTTTCGTAATTTTTTTCAACATATGACTTCGAAGCTATGTCTGTTGGTTTTCACATACTGTCTCCTGTGTCTTTTCGAACGTCATACTTGAATTGAACATATTTGTTGTCATTACTATCATATTTATTAGCAAAGTAACGGGTGCGCTTTTGTGGACACACTCATGTGTAGCAGTCTGGAGGCTGTCGGTACAGATAGGTTTCCGACGCACCAGGTGTGAGCATCTATGATGATTGTAGTAGTAGTAGTAGTTATACACACGGAACTCGGAATACAAACCACGGAATAGGGATCACAGTACAGGAATCAAAGATCAGCTATCACGGACTGGATTACGGAAGCACCGGATCGCAATGCCACGAGCTCGCAATATCCCAGGTGAACGAGACGCGAGGAAAAGGCCACAAGACTGGCAACTCGTACTTCGGTTATTGGAAGGAATGAAAGCGATTAAATAATATGTACAAAAGAAGGTCTTTGGTTATCTAGGCTTCTACCAATCATATTGCTTCTGTCTGCACTGTCTCGGATTGGCTGGCACAACCTGCCTATGGCGTGCAATCAGAAGCCTTACGCGTGTCATTGATGTCACCTTTCAAATTTGACTGATCGCAGGTGTCCAGAAACTGCAACGCGCCATTCCAGGGTAGGCGTCATCTCGTAATCCTGGATTACCACAGCATCGCATGGGAATTCGTGCGGGTTCTATTTTCAAGAAATCAATACCGCATATAGTATAAATTTGCTATTGAAACCTTTCCAAATAGCACTGGATTTCGAAAAATCACAAGTAAAAAATTCATCCTTGTTAATTAACGATTTTTTTGATTAGTTTTAGTATATTACTAATCTCATTCTTAAGCCTTTTATTCATATTATTGTGGACATTTTTATACGAATATATGGGTTGCCCGTTAACTTAGATGAACGTCCCGAATTACGTTTGTTCGAAAATATATATATTACTGAAGAGTAGTATGATTCGGTATTGCGAAAGATGGCTTAAGAGGGACTAACTCGCATCCAGTGTAGTGCAAAACAGTACGAAAATCAGTCAATCCAGGGTAACCGTCCACGTGGTAAATCCAGAAAGTGAGACAACTAGGACATGGGAGAAAAAAATACGGGTGATTACCTTTTGCGTCACCTCCGACACGGCACCGCATTCTGTGCCGCCTACAATAGCTGTGATCAGGACGTCCTGAGGCAAAGCGGTTGGTATGGTAGGCCAAGGAACGTTAATTTGTCGCGCATCCGCATCTGCTAGAGATTCCAAGATCCAGGTTGTGAGAAGTTCTCGTTCGGCTTCCGATCCGGGTAGAATGTTCCGAGCTTGTAATAACTCTAATCCGATAGTTTGCTGTTGAATGAATGAAAATGAGAACAGATGGATCAAAAATTGATAACCCGAGCAAAAAATAGTCCCTCTTTCGATATAATCCTGCGGTAGTTCACTCTTTACGCTTTTCCCAACTGAGAGTCTGACCATTTTTCTTCTAGGCTGTAAAATACACAACATGAGGTATTGGGTTTCAGACAAAGCACAGAAAGCTAAAGGAAAACGCTTGTGATGGTCGTGCCCGTTAGGGTATCTACGTAATAAAGACGTCACCCAGTCCCGTTGCTTTGTGATTTTTCCTCGATTATGTGTCACCATATTTGCACTGTGCTCTGGAATTAATCTCGTTTGTCATGCAGCATACTGATTCATACAAAAAACACAGAAGACTGATCATACGAGCGGGTACTGAGACTATGATATATATATATATATATATATATATATATAAATATNATGGTGCCAACCCACAACAATAACAGGGGATGGGTGGATTGGGATACATAACAGAGTGAAACTATGGTGTAACCCGAACATATTGCGTTGAGAGAAACTACAATGTTTGAAAGAAAGAAAGTGATTATTATGTTTAGATTGAGCATGTTTGTAAACCAGCCATCTTTCAAGGTGAAAAGAATAATTTTCTCATAGGGATTCAGCTTTTCACTTTGTTGCTTGTCTGTTGGTTCGCCGCTGTGAGCACTGTTTTGAAATACCTGGTGGCTTTCCACTTTCATAGCAATTTTGGGGGTGATTCTCGTTTGTTACAGAACGGAGTGCGATTCAACACAGTTTTCAAAGAGCACACTGGTGCTGTCGTTGTTGTTCAACCGATGAAACATGCCGGTGAATCAGCCACCACTCTAAATCATACAAGAGAGGGAGAGATACGCAAACTAAAATACTTCTCTTAGGAAACAGCAAGGAAGAGGGTGCATTGTGAGCAACTTTGAAGCACTTGCCGAAACTGGATGCACAAACACGTCTAAAAAGTTTAATTTTCAAAATTTACCTAATGAATGCGTTTCAGAGCATGACAACCGCGGATAAGCAAAAAAATGGAATCCCACAATCGATTTAACTTGCAGTCAGAGCAACAATAAAGGTAGCTAATAATAATAAGTGATTGGTATACGATAAATTCATGTGAAAAACAGCAATAATGTATTATTTGCGTAACTGCTAAGTCATTTGGTATAAGAAAAGAAAATTTCCAATAGAACCAACCACTCTATTTTTCAAACAGATACTTACCTGGATGCGCTTGATAACTTCGTTAAGCCCAACAATCGGTCGCGTGCGAACCATGTCCCGGATCAGGTTAACGAGACTTGTTCTGGAGGGATCAGACTGAACTTCGGATTCCAACTTTGGAGTCATTGCGTTGGAATGCGCGGTGAGGAGATTGGAATTGTCGTCTTTAGGAGACGGCTCATTGTTGTGTAGTGGACTATCATTGCGGGCTGGTGAGCCAGGTGGCTCCGCTTTTACCATGAAAGGGGCTGGATTATCAGACGGACAGATAGGTGAAGACAGGATCTCACTCAAATGACAACGATTTTAGGACAAAAAATTCGCAGATCTCGTTGACAATACACTGAAAGTGCCAGCACGATAGGTGTGCATCGGTACCGACCACATCAGTAGCAAATTACAGAATCGGGTTAGGACAATCAGCGAATATCGAAAAAAACATGGATAGCATTCTGAGGACATGAATAAAAAGGTAAACGGATAACCAATATGTGGGTTTTAATGGCGACATCTATGTTCTAAATGGTGAGATTAACTGAGCTATAGACAAACTTGGACAGTGAAAAATGTTATTATGATGCACCAATATGCGACTCCGACTGAAGATCAGAAAAATGATTTCGATAAGTATAGAAGAATTCAACACTTGTCTATTGGCAGAAAAGCAGCAGAAGTTCCAGTCAGTTTATTTCTCTTTTATGCGATCTTATCTTGCGTGCGAATGAATCAACTTTAAGGGCGAATGTGTGCAGTTTTTCAGGTTTACAACTATTACAAAGCTCGCAACTTGGCGTCCCGCTACGCTAGTCATAGATTTATGATATCCTACGGCACTGAGATGGTAGTCAGCGTCCATAAATTCTAAATCAGACTGCTTCTTGAAAGATTTCATCCGCAGATCAAAATTCATTCTAAATTCTTGAAATCTTCCATCCTATACAATCAGTACTAGCCACAAGAAAAGTAATAATAGCACATAAGCTCACCGGGCACGTTGTTCGGCTCTGTGGAAGGTGGTGGGGGTGAACTGATTGGTTTCAACGGCGGTGATGATGTTTTCATTACTGGTGTTGTTGCAGCTCCAACAGCGGTAAGCGGGGGCCGTATGGGAGGACTCATTGGCTTTGAAAACGCAGGAACCGCTGGAATTCGGGAAATCTCGTTGTTATTTGTGTCTAAATTCGGGACCTCATTTGGTGGGGTGGAATTAAGAGCAGCAACTGATAAACTTTGGGTCCGAGCGCGTTTCCGTGGTGGTTCTTTCCCGGCCGATCCATCCATTTCGCGACCGCCGCTGCTGCTGCTGTCGGCCTGAGATAAACTGAGTTGGCGTCTGCGTCGTTTGTTAGTACCACCAGACACGTGCACACCTGACACCAGGGATGGAATGTCATATTCTGCTTCAGAGCCACTTTCTGAGGACAGACGGCCGGAACCACGACGACGACGGCGGGCACCGTCTGAAACGATGATAATGGGATTTCTAAATAGTTAAGTATTTTCAACGTGAACGATAAAATCACACTGCAATATCACGTTCTATGTTGATTTTAAAGCACCTCCGGAAGACTTCATCTTCAGTATCGCTTAAGACTTATTTATTTATTTAATTTTTATTAAGCACTTATCTCCTAATCTTGATTTTCGTGATTCCAATCAGTTCGCTTATTGTAAGCGTCGCTCTACTTTAGACGCGGTAGCTTGTCTTATACATTCTGTTTTATCCACTACAAACCAAAAACACAAAATTGTTCACGTTTGTTTCTTGGACCACACACATGCCTTTAATTCTGTCGACAGAAACATCTTACTAACAATGTTACGGCAATATCGTCTCCCGCCACATCTTTTGAATCGGATGTATGACTATTTTACCGACCGACGCCAATACACTAGTCTTAATGGTATTAGGTCTTCTACTGTTACTATAAACCAGGGTGTAGTGCAGGGTGCAGTTTTATCCCCTTTTGTTCTTTTTTATATCCAAAATTTACCAGTCACCCCAAATGTTTTCACTTTTAAATATGCCGATGACATAGTGCTTGGTGGTGCATCTCACAACAACAACCCTTCGACTAACCCCCTTCAATCAGCCATAAGTTCCATTTCTGAATGGTCCGATGATGTTCATCTTTCTTTAAACCCCAATAAATGCATTGCAGTTTTGTTTTCCATTGACTTCAGGCCATCAACTCTTTCTGGATCATCTTTTCACAATATCTTGATCAATAACTTAAAAGTTGAAAGGTCACAACACTTCAAACATCTTGGATGTTTCATGTTTGCTGACTTCAAATGGTCCTATCACGTAGAAGAAGCACTTTTTAAAGTCAGAAAGTTGACCAGTTACATTTCATACCTTCGGCATCTGTGGGTGCCACTATACATCATCTCCAAATTTATTTTCTCATACGTTTTATGCCAGTGGACCTACTGCTCTCCCGTTATCTTTCCCCGTCTACTTTCTAAGGATTTCATATCAATTAGACGCTCTCTGAAAAGCATCTCTAGATATGGAGCTGTATCTTATGAGGAGCTGGTTGATTCCATTGTCAACCAACACCTGAAGGCGTGTTACCGTCTGTGTGACTCCATCTTGTCCGATGCGTCACATCCCTTGCACACAGCCCTATCTAACTCCATTTCAACTTCTGAAACCCACAATAAATTAAAACCTTTATATACTTTTACCACTGCTTTTGACAACTCCGTTGTACATTACCTTTCACGTTTGTTGGTTTCTAGGGAGCGAATATCAAAGGAAGTTATACATAGTCTAATGTAAATTTCCACGTTGAAATTTTCTTTAATTTATTCTCGGTGTCCGATTCATTATCATCTCGGTGACATTTGTCATATCTTTAAGCTCATTTTTAATAGCGCGCATGCCAAAGCAAAAGCGATAACATTTTTTTCACTGAAAATAACGTCCACATTGGGTGAATAAAGTGAACTCTTGAATTGAAAAGCAGCAGTATGGTCGGGAGTGAGTGTCTTCGGTTGCGAGAGTTTATCCTTTACTTCCACTTCACAAAATTCCCCTATAGGACAAAGGTTTTCAAGTTGCCCCTGATGAGGAAACTCTATGAATTTCTTTCAGGTGGTGGTGTTTTCCCGTCAAGCATTATTTGTCACTGTACACAACCGAGTCGTTCTACGAAACGCAATCTGATAGCCAGGTCGGTAAAGGAACTGCATCACGTAATCGAAAGGAGTTGAATATGGACGTTTGAATCAATTTTACGATTACCTGTATGATCATTTGAAAATAATTTAATCATGGCTATGTGGACATTTGAACGCTGCCGAATTTTCAATCTTGGGTACATTGAACTAATTATTTGCAATCTTTTGGCTAATACCAGCATACTTATGAGTGAAGGTAGACCAAAGCGAACTCACCGGATACCAGGTGTTCAAGTTTTAATTGGACACACAGTTGGCGAATGCGCATTTCCCAGGCGGCTGATTGTTGTTGGACGATATCGGGAAATCTAAACGAAGGGAATCCACCAAGTGTGCAAGAAAGAGGGTAGTGTGTAATCATAGGAGGTCGAAAACATCACACGAAAATATTGGTAATCAGACTATCAGCACACGAGAGAACTTAACTGAGACATCTAACTGCTAGTCCCATCGAAGATTTGACAGACATCTCCGAATAGAGGTGAAATAGCAATAGCTCAAGTTAG
>UZAN01044458.1:10262-36156 GCA_900618425.1 Echinostoma caproni | reverse complement strand
GGAGACATTGAAGGATCTGGCGGCGAACCGGCAGTAGTGGCGTTCTTGTTGTCGTTTCTTATCAGGTCAGAATGCTTGAAACGGTATGTATGCAGAGTTCGATTGTGTTCTCTGTGTGTTGATCATAGTGGCTCATCTTCTTCTCCCTCCCTCAAAATAGATGCAACCCCTGTTCAACTTAAATTTTACCACTAACCTTGTATGCATTGTGAGTTTGGCAGAGGTCAGTGAAGTTCGCTTCACTATATGATGATGATGATGATGATGATGATGATGATGATGATGATGATGATGATGCTCGCTAACAGACAGAAATCACAGTATGAAGCATCCACAAGCAAAGCATGTGCAGGAACAAGCAGCTCACTAAAAAAGATCTCCGACATTGCAAGTTGCCAGTGGCGCATTTTAATGTTCAGTCATCATCCGCGGAGCACAACTATTTCAACTGAAGTAACAGGAATCAGCCAGAAATCTTTGCTGAAACATCCTGGAACTAAACAGCAGACCGTTAGAGATCGTTAAACTGTAAAAAGGAAATTCCGTGAAAATGTCATTCCTTCTTTAAGAGTCCTGCAGAAATAGCCAAAATATCCCAATCAAAGTGGTTTGCAAATCTTCAATAATGGAGCGCTTATTTCCACTGAAAAACCGATTTCCATGTCAGGCGGAATCAATACAATACATGCTCTACCAAATGACCTTGAAATAGCCAATCAAATCACAAATTCAGTGTCACACCCACTCAGTAGCTTGATAAGCTTAGGCAGTCGCCACTTTGAATGTCATCGTCAACCGGCAATAGTTATGCTGAGGCTATAAATGTGGGATATGCGAGGCTGCGGAAAATTGAGCAGATTCATTGCCTACAGTATGGAAAGTGGTTTCTTTTTTCTGCCTGTTGTCATTCTGGTATTCGCAAGTGCAAATGCGGGGCCACATAGTAATCCAGCTGAGTGTGGGCCTATTCGTGACATTGATCGAATTGACTGCTTTCCTGAGTCCGGAGCAAATCAAGAACAATGCCTGAAGCGAGGCTGTTGTTGGTTGCCACAAGATCCATTCGAACCAGGTATGCCCATGTGTTTCTTCCCTCCGTCCTATCCGACATTCAAAATCGAATCCTTTAACTACACGGATCGTGGATTTTGGGCTCTGTTGGAACGCCGCCGTAGTTCTTATATGACTGGTGAATTTAATCAAGTGCGTTTGGATGTGATTGCCGAGACCAAAACGCGACTTCGATTGCGCTTCACGGTACCGTCAGATCCGAATCGTTGGGAACCACCGATTCCGCTGGGTGAACCGGATAAAAAAGTTCAAGATGGAGAATTTTCCGTGGAAATTTATAAATCTCCATTCAAGCTAAGCGTGAGTTGACTCATCCTAATACATTTCTAAACATGTCTACAGAAAATATTTGCTTCGGTTTTTATTAGATCAGTAAATACCAGTAGCAGTTGCAAAACGGCATTGTCTAGTTGGAAGCACTAATGTTCTCGCCTCAAACAGATTGACAGTGAGAGTAAAGTTAAGCATCAAAAACAACATTTGTAAAGATCAACCTGTGGAAAGGAGATTAGGGTAATCAAAAACAATGAATCTGTGATCTATTTTTGTGTGACGATTAGCGGGACTCACATTATACCTATCAATATCTATTGCTAAGCCGCATCAACAGTGCATGACATTGTTTTATTCTTGATGAAATTCGGACATTGTGTTTAGGGTTGAATGGAATGCAGGTTTAAGTAAAGGTTTTACCTGACTAGAAGTTAATAAAATTTTACATATAGAATCAGCCACTTCAGCTTGCTTCTAGTCCCGTGTACTCATGATAAAACGTCCGTGATGTTTTAACTATCTACAATCACTTTTGAACAACAGACGTGTGGAAATTGTACGATTTATCAGGTATCTTCACGAAAGGAAACAGCACCTTTATAGCACGCACATATCCAACAAAAGTCGAATAGAATCCCACCCAAAATTGTCATTCTGTTTGTCAAACAGGATAAGTTGGCAGCAAAAAGTGTAATTGTTATCAAAGGCTATTGCTGGAAGGATACAGAATGGCAAAGATGATGAACACTTGACATTAATTTGTGGTAAGTGAGGAAAATCAAACAAAGCGGGACCCCAAAGAAAAATAACACTGAAGATATATTTTTCTCATCCGCTTTGATATATATATATATATATTAGGCAGTATGTGAATGACTGGACAAAATCTCCCTGAAAGCACAAGACCGAGTTCACGCTTCTTGCAGCCCGTCAGGCATGCGTATCCCTGTAAGCTTTTGTCCGTTCATTCATTTACTTGTACCCAGGAAGTGTATTTTCGTCACAACACAAGGTGGTTGGTACAGTAGTTGCGCACACAAACTTTCCGCGCAAACAGGTCCGAAATTCAAATCCCCGACAGGGCGGAAAAAATTTCTACTATGAATGGGCTCGAACGGGAGCAAAACTGGAGTTTTGTGCGGTCCAGGTGGATTGCTGAGTGGATGAACTGAAAGTTATGAGGGAAGGTAAAGTCTGACGGATGGTAAGTATTGAGTAAAATAATAAATTAGTTTCTCGATTCCAATGAAGAAAACAGTTTGATATACACATGCCTTTTTCGGATGCAAAACGACATTGTTATTATGCATAATTATTATTGTTATCATGTAATTGAAGAAAAAACATTTCGCATACTGCTTGCCTATTACTAACGAAATTAACAACTTGGAGAACAAACCTTATTCGCCGTGGCACCTTTAAAGTGAATATAACATTTCGATTGTGGTTAGTTGCGAGTCCTCAGCGACAATAGCTATCGGATCTGCAATGTAACGTCAGGTTTTAACCCTGCAAATGGTGCTCCATGCTGTTGGTACAGTGGTTCAAATATCTTATATAGTGAACGGTTCGCCAAGTTTTGGTTAAAAATGGATAAAAACAACCGACAATTACGTTGCGGTCAATCTTTCTGAGGACGGAGGACTGGTTTAAATACCATCATTCCGTTTCTGTTGACGACCACCTACTGGCTATGAACCGAGGTCTCTCATTAGCATTTCCACGATCTGACTCTGACTTTCACCGATCATCGGAGCTGAACTATTTCATGCTACAGATTCGATTGTTAATAAGCAAAGAGTATTTATGTATAAAAGAAACTAAAATTAGCAAATCGTTGAAAGAATTTAAGGCGCCCTGCAACCACGGTAATTATTTTCGGAGAAATAATCACATAAAACTGAACAGACGAGGTTACATGTATCACGCAGATAAATTCACTGGATTTTCACACATTTGCATACGACCTATTTGGATCTGATTGTGTTTTACTTATGATACGCAGCTCATAGAACAAATGTAAATAAATGCCTGTGGTCTAAAGTGTTCGAATTCGCACAAACCTTTAAAGAGCACTTACCGTACCTGGAATAATCGTCGGTGCTGATACAGATGCAGTGGACGTGTCTGTGAGTGTGTGCACGTGCCCGAGCTTAACTGTACAACATTTTGCGTAACCCCACGACAGAATGGAGTAAAATAACTTAGTAGCTGGAACTACTGGACAGTTTCATACTGAAAGACTGTTAATATACAACGCTTGGTTTCCGATTTCTGTGAAATCAACACTTATAGCATTTTGAGGTAAGTACTTCGCATTATACATTGCACAAAGTTCAAGACGACTCCATTCAATGGAATTTTATTCATCGTTCTTAGCAAAAACCTGTTTCAGCAACAGCGATGCCTAATATTTTGCATCTTTGCAGGGACCTAAATGGCAAAACTTCGGTATACTGGTAGAGACTCCTAATGCCGAGCCCCATGGACAACACTTCGGTCCCACGTGTACTTATAGCCAGGAGCCGAGCTGGTTACTTGCATTCCTCCGTATAATAATCTAATTATTACAGATATTGACAAAATATCCATTGAGCATTTAGGCGAGGGATATATACCGTAGGTTTTGGGTTTTGATTCATGGATATCCACAATTACTTGATCTCATAGACACAAATGACCCATATAAACCAAATTTCCCATTAGAACAACGTTGTACAATGTAAAGATGTGCATCGGATAACCTTTATGAAATTAACTCACAAATAATCGGTGAGTTGTTACAACTGGACTGGTTAACCGCTTATTAGGCGCATATGTAAAGAATATTTATTCATGCCCAATCAGTTTATTATACTGAACTACTCATGTACCATTAAATCATAAGTTGAACAGTTGGAATGCTGCCAAACAGCGATCAGTGATCAGGTCAATGAGCGCGCAATGAAAGTTGAAAGGCCAAATAATCCAATAGATTATCACCATGATCTTTTACATTTGCTTTCATTTTTCACTTAGATTTACCGTGAAAATAGAACGAATGCACTGGTGGAAACCGTTGCCTCGTCCGTCATCATCGCCGACCAGTTTCTGCAGGTCGGGTTCAAACTGAATGCACAACGAGCTTTCTTACCCGGGGAAACGCGGGCCACATTCCCACATCCCCTCAACGAATGGCTTCGAGTCGGTTTGTGGGCCCGAGATACACCACCTATGGATAAGTGGAATCTATATGGCGTGCACAATATGTTCATGGGATTGACGTCCGAGGGGACCGCGTTTGGTATATTCTTGTTGAATAGCAATGCACAAGAATTTGTGCTCACTCCGATGCCATCCATCACTTATCGAACAGTGGGGGGTATTCTGGACTTTTTCCTGTTTGCTGGTCCACGACCGGCCGATGTGATTTCTCAGTACTATGATTTAATTGGACATCCGCCTGTGCCTCCCTATTGGTCATTGGGATTCCATCTATGTCGTTACGGCTACAAGGACTTGGCGGAAGTTGAGGAGACGGTACGCAGAAATCGTGAAGCGGGAATCCCCTTGGAAATCCAGTGGGTGGATATCGACTATATGGATGCGTATAAAATTTGGTCTATCGGAAAAGAGAATTTCGGTAACTTAGGAAAATATGTGGATGAAAAGCTGCATCAAGAATATGGTATGAAATTCATGATAATTGTCGATCCGGCCGTCAGTACACAAGGTGGTCCCAATTATAAGGCATACACGAGGGGATTGGAACTGGGAGTTTTCATCAATGACAGTGTAACAAAAGCTCCAATTCGGGGTGTTGTGTGGCCAGGAGAGACAGTATTTCCAGATTTTTCACATCCGAATGCAGAAATATGGTGGCATGAAATGGCTGAGAGTTTTCATAAAGAGATTTCTTTTGATGGTCTTTGGGTAGATATGAATGAACCGGCAGATTTCGATTATGGCTCCGTTAACGGATGCCCCAGCGACAACAAAATGGATAATCCCCCATATATACCACTCATTTTAGATCGGTCACTCTACGCCAAGACAGTTTGTCCATCCGCGTTGCATTACAACAATACTCCCCATTATAATCGACATAATTTGTACGGATACGATCACGCTCGAGTCACACGAAAGGTGCTCAGTCGCATGTTCCCCACAAGACGCCCATTTGTTCTTAGTCGGTCCACTTTCGCCGGGTCCGGACGCTACACTATCCACTGGACCGGCGATAACTTGTCCAGTTGGGCTGATATGCGCGCCTCGATTGCTCAGATGATCAATTTCAACATCTACGGAATTCCCATGGTTGGAGCGGATATTTGTGGTTTCCGTGGAGATGCGACCGAAGAGTTGTGTGTTCGTTGGAGCCAGCTAGGTGCATTCTATCCGTTCTCACGCAACCACAACGCTCTCGCTTCACGACCACAAGATCCGGCTGCTTGGAGTGCGAATGCCACTGCGGCCATCCGTGCAGCTCTCAATACTCGCTATCACTTGTTGCCGTATATGTACACGTTGTTTTTCCGAGCCCATTTGAACGGAACCACTGTGGCCCGCGCACTAGCATTCGAGTTTCCCGAGGATCTATCCACACATCGAATAAGCACACAGTTCATGCTTGGATCATGTCTTCTCATCAATCCGGTTGTTGAAGAAGGTCGCACAAATGTGGAGGCATATGTGCCTGCGGGTGAATGGGTTGACCTGACCAGCGCAACACGAATTGTCAGTACAGGTCATATGCGAAATTTCAAAGCTCCTTTGCATGTGATTCCTATCCTAGTTCGTGGTGGTTGTGTGTTGCCGCTTCAGTCATCTGTTAATGTTACCAGTTTCGCACGTAAAGATGGATTGAATTTGTTTGTGGTCTTGTCTACCGTGGATGATGGAAGTGAAGAGGCCGGTCGCAAGAGTTATGCTTCGGGTGAATTGTTCTGGGATGATGGCGAATCTGAGCCATTGAACTACGTTCACGCGCAGTTTGAGTTACGAGATCGTGTTCTGCGTTTGAGAGCCACCATGTCCCATCGGGATACGCGGAGGATATTAGATCCGAAGGAAACTGCTTTGAAGCGTATCTTTTTAGTTGGAATTTCGAGGCACCCGACCTCTGTTACAATGAAGAGAAGCATGCTGGAATTCCAGTTTATTAAAGATCTACAAACAGTGTTTATAGATCTCCCTCCGGGTTCTTCAATTACGCAAAAAATGAAAATCAGTTGGACGTTTCCGTAGTAAACAAGAAGATATTTCTGTGTGAGGAAAGGAATGTTCTTTCGTTTCCAGAATTCTCTCGCGAATTTCAACGAACTAGCATTTTTTCATTTCTTTACTTTCTCATCATGTCATTGCTTTGATGGTGATCACATGGATCAGAATTGGGAATGCATTTCCATGCTAAATTTCTTTTCTTTTTACAAGCATATGGTTTTAGCTCTAGTAATTTAGGTTAACTTGAAACGCTCAAACGTCCTCGTCAGATACACAATTCGTTCAAGCGAGGGGAGGAGTAGACTCGAGTTTCGCTTTTATTAGAGCTCATCAGTAGTGCATATCCACTGTCTCGTCCGGGATTTGAACTCCGGACCCATCGCATGGAATACGTGTGTGTTACCACTGTGCCAACCAGCCTATGTCAGGGCTGAACCGAATTTTCAATTCATGCTTGTTCAGGTGTCGTCTACAGAGATAGTCAGTCGGTTCAGTTTGTCCCGAAACAAGGTTTTATTTTGTTCCCGGCATTGTTTTATCTCGTGGTTTTCTTAGTCGTTGTTTTATATGGCAATCTGACAGCTGCTGAAAACAAACAGCAGCCGGGGTATACAGGTGACTATGTCCGGACTCCAATCGAAATAGCATCACATCAGCAGCTGTCCCGTGGATGTTTTGGTATACGTTTTCTGGCGGTATATGTGCACCAGTGATATTCTCCAACGAGGACGGTTTCCCTGAATTTATGGATGAAATGAAAATTTCTTGGTTTTCTCCATAGAGCCTGTCATTGAGGACACAGTTTCACTCTGGGTCGAAGGGTCAGTCGGGATGAGCAGAGGGGTGCGGTGAGATCGATTGTGACTGGATTGTTGTGGTGCTGATATTGGTGATCAATTCTGGGCTTTGAACCAGTCGCTTTTGTGCTCATACTTATCGCCCCAGTGGTGGTTGGTGTGTGAGCGTTCTGCCTTAGAGCTGTTCAGGGGCATACGATAGATTGCACTGAATGCGGATTCTGGTCTAATTTGATGACCTGTATCCACTAGATGACCAAGAATGGCGCTTCCTATGCTCCTGTGCATCTTTGTCTTAACCCGTGTGGACAGCGTTCCTTCACGTGCTGGGATAGTTGTCTCGCGTGTGGCCAGTGTACGTTGCCGTACAAATTCACCGGAAGCCGTAAAGAACCATAAAAGTAGTCACCCTAGGCAGCCTATTTTTGTTATTGGTCCAGATACTGGGAGAGCCTATGAACAAACAAGACAATCGAGGTGTGTTGTAAGTTGGGTTCACTACACGCGTCAGACGTTTGTTTATGAGATCAGATATTGCATCACCTTAGAAAAGTAGTTGGAAGAATAATTCTTGCTTCTGAGCACTGTGAACCTGTTCGGATAGTGGCCTTTCCTAAAAGTTTCTCTCGATAAACCGTTCGGGTTACCCGTTTTAACTCACTTTACCCCTTCCCTCTCCCCATCCTGAATGACCTTTCCACCCAGCGTGAAAATGTGACCCTACCATCAAACAACCGTTATATAATCTGTCAGGGACGGTTATGAATCATTCGAAAACAATTGTTCGCCTTCGGAATGTCACAATGAGTTTATTCTGGAATTTAGAATGAAAGAGTAAACATGAAGGAATCCCGGTGACAGTAATGTTGAGCCGACGGACAAATATTGATGATTCTGCTGGCAAATTTTCAGCAGATTCCTGGAATGTCAATTTTCACCTATTTCAGTTAATAAATCGAACATGTTGAATGACGGACTTTGGCGTCAAAATATAAAGTTAATAAAAGCTGCTTTTTACCAGTTAAACATCACACCGGCAGTAGTTTCCATTACGGCTCTCTTTCACGGCTATGACCTGCTTGATCGATTTCAACTTTGAGATGCTTGCTTCACAGAAATGGGTATGTGATTCGCAACCTAATGCAGCCAATAGCGAAATTCTCGCGTCAACAATTTTTCAAGGGGAGGGGGGTATCCACATTACTTTAAGACAACTTTATTGTTTTAATTGCATTGCATGTTAGTATGAGTTTTACTAATTATCTTTGAAAATGAAGTTGTCCATCACCAGAGCACTCATGTAAGAATAACCTGTATCTGTTAGATATTGTCTTACAAGCAANAAAGTTAAACCATTTTTTTGGGGGGGGGGGGAATTGGTTAAATGCTCATGCTTCTCTTGTCTCCAAAAGATATTTACACAATTTGGTCAGATTCCGGTAAAAAAACAAATGTTACGTATATTTCCGGGTATGGAGATGACGAATAGTTTATTTCTCAACTGTTTTGCGTGTTTAGATGTGTAAGAATGTGAGGCCCACTAGGGTTTTATCAAGCCCATATTTGAAGGATTCAAAAGATGGCGCACAAACGAACGCTGAAATTTCAATCGACATTTTGGAAGAATCAAATTTAAGTGATATCCCCTGAGGTGGATATTGGACGACAACGTGAGCAGTGGACACGATGGAGGGTTTGGTTTCTGTAATATTCATTACACAAAGTCAAGTCTCCTCGAATTTGGCGGTACTGTGTGAAATATAATCTCAATGATTGTAATCTATCTCTTCTCCATCTTGGTGGCTATCCTTTGTGGACGTTCCAGTATCTTTAGATCACATTATAGCCATGGACTTCAGACCCAGGTGGCGTAATTTATGTACGGTTGAATTTACCCTGAATCACATAAATAATGGCACAACTTTGGAACAGCCGTATCCATCAGTTCAATCCATTTCCTTCGACTAGTTACTTGTCAGTAGTCAGCTTTGATGAAGTCCATCGTTGTTGTACAGAAGTGGACTTTGTGTTGACTTTATTTATCAGCTGTATTGTGAGGACAATTTGATTCGAGGAAAATCGTCGAAGGACTTATCCACATCTATCTGATTCCTCAGGTGTTTATAACGGGTTATTCTACAGTAACGCCAGACCGATGGCTATTTTAGAATCTGGTAAATAGCAGTTGAAACCTCGTTTCGGATCCATAAGTTGCACCCCCAACAAAGACATCTCGTGACAGAGTGTTTCAAACATGTTGTTCACCTTACACCCATGAAAAAGACAACAGATGATTGCCTATGGTAGATTGATAGCTTAGTTATAAATGACCCGACCACCACCACCACCACCAATCGTGCACACTTTTTAAATGGTGATTTGCACTTGCCATAACCGGGTCGTTTTTGAAAAATATTATTCTTTTACACCGGGTTTAGAACAAGCATGGTGCTAAAGCAAAAAAATGATAATGAAGTTGTGGAAGGATACAGAAAGATTAAATGAAATGGGGAAAACAGAGAACACAGGGAACGAATGAATGATTTTAATGATAGTTTCACCGTACACTTTTTGAAGATCTTTTTGTATTATGGGGAACGGGGTTTCGTCAAACAAACCGCACAGCAATCGCGCCACTGACATCTATTCTGAGCTATATCTCTCAGCGTCTCCAGCTCTCGGCAATCCTCATCCCTTGAGCCCGAGCGTGGAAGCTAAGCTGCACCAACCAAAGCCAATGCTGAAGTTAACTTCTTCATACCTCTACGCCATGTCATCGTCTGACCGCCGTGGCGCTTCTTCCAGCCTTCCTCGGCACGTGCGAAGAGAGCACTGAGAGGTACTCGATGGACAGGCATACGCAAAACATGACCGAGCCATCCGAGGCAGTATAGAACGATTTCTTCTGTTAGAGTACGACTATCAATACCCAGTACGCCATGACGAATTTCATCATTGCTCACCCGATGTTTCCACCAGACACGAGCAATGCTTCTAAGGCATCGGTGGTCGAATACGGAAAGTTGATTGACATCCTCCGCTCGGAGAGGCTAGGTCTTGCAACCGTAAAGCAAAACACTACGGACCGCGGCGATGTACACCCTTCTCTTAAGGGACAGTCGGGTGTCACGGCGGCGCTACAGGTCTTGCAGGTTGGCGGAAGCTGCTCTAGCTTGGGTGCGTACATGGAGACGACAAACACGTTGCGTCTTTCGGAGAGATGACCATTTACTTTGCACGAAACTCTAAGTCTCACTGCACATAACCTAGTGTCTATTGGGATCTAACCCAGGAGCGCGACGTCAGCTACCTCACTGAGAGCCACAACAACACCAGCAAGACCAAGAGCCGCAGCCTCAGGGTCTCCAGAAAGACGCAGGTGAAAATTCGCGGATGGGTTTGACGGGGATGTCAATCGGATGGTGGAGCTGGAGCCTTGAATGCGAGTTTCTTGGATACAACACACATCGATGGCTAGGGTCTCGAGGGTACAAGCTAAGCACGACTGTTGTCTTATACGCATCAAGGTACGCACGTTATATGTGGTTAGTTTGAATTGGCATCGAGGACGAAGAAGAGCTTCAACTGGTGGGGAAAGATTCGGTAAGCCTTGGAAGCTATTCGAGGCAGGACGCGACAGAAAAGGGACGGATTTTCCATCGGAGGCACAACTGGTAGTAAGATCTGAAGATCTTGACAACAATTGGAATGCTTGAGGGGGGTGAATGTGAGGTGGAGCAAAAACTGGAGAATAGGAAGATGTGCACGGTGTAAAGCGTTCGTTATGCAAGAGAAAGACTGATAGAGTGAATTATTGATAAAGCTGAGGTTCACTTTTTGCACTGTGGGCTGTTGTAATACTCGGTAGCCCAGTTCAGATTAGGCGTTGTTCGAGGATGCACTCTAGACATTACAGAACGAAGCACGAGCTACAAGTCAGAAGCATTGTTCCAGATAAGCCGGTTGGTTCATTCGCCTTCTCTGGAAGGCCTTGCCGGGTAAATGGAATTCGACAAAGGAGCAATGGCCGTATGCAGTGGCCGGCCACAATCGGCACGTCACAGCGTTGTCATAAGATACATGAGGTGTTTTGTGTGGAGAACCCTTGCCAAGTGGTAAACCCTTCAGCACTGCCGCTGATCGTCCGCGACCGCTTATTCAGTGAGAATAAACCCACCTTATTCACAGTTAACCGCCAGTTAGCAGCCGTTCCCCTATCCGCGACCTGGGGACGCGCTCGGTACCATACAGCTCTGCTCTAGCCAAGCACGGGGATTAGAAAGCAAATTTTGCCCTTGGACCCGGCTAAACATTGAACATGGCGTCATCTTCGTGTCATATTGGAGAACGGATTTCTATCAAAGATTGCCTTTTTATTGAACTTCGGATTACACGTTTTCTTCACTAATGAGCAAAAATCAGACTTGTTTTCCGTTTTGCGGGGATCGGACCGCAGCATACAAATACACGATTTTGTCACCTCTTGGTCAAGTATCATGACAATCGATTCACAGTAATTTCCACCGACCGCATTCGGAACATGAAAAGTTTCAAATGTAATAATGACATCTATAATTCTTAACCTTTCCTCGGTATACGATACAGAAGAGAAATGTGCGGAAAGTTGAGAAAAAAACTAGATGCTGAAAGCTTTCTTGTTTTTATCAGCGACTGACTTCATTATAACTGACTACTGAGAAGTAGATAGTTGATGGATCTCGGTTAATCCAATCTCGTACCACTATATTAGCGACATACTGTACACTGACAGGAATACTTTTATTTCTCGTTGGAATAATTTGGGATACCATCTTTTAAATTGTATATGTTAACAGTGGAGGTTCGAAAGATGATTGGAATATATTTAACTCACCTCATCTCATCAATTTCTATGTACCTTACCTCATAAACTATCTATTGTGAGCCTGATTCTGTCTGTCATTGTTTTCATTCTAGTAACGCCCGATTCTAACGGAGAAAGTTATCAAAGGTTGGTACAGCCGACCCACAAAGTAGGACAGATGATAACTAATTTTTCACTCTTCTGTACTCTTGGCAACGGGATACCTTCATGTAAACATTTTCTCCTATCTTTCTTGGTCTTGGATTTCGGATGGTAACTTCAGATAATATTGTAAGGAAAACCTTTGACCTTCCAGTTGAACACGTTGCAATGTTTCTAAAACAATACCTTCTCAGGGAATAATTTCCATCGTTTGATAACCGCTTTCGATGCTCACCGAAAATGAAAGATTTTACCGGGGTCAGTGGTTGATTTTGAGTTCGTAAAAGAACCCGAAAAGGAATGGGGTTGTAAAAAATGCCCGTGTTTGTTGTACAAGCGTACCTTGAATGTTTAGTCTCAACAGGGGTAGAATTTGTAATATCGTTTTACGGAAGTTTTGCAAATGGATCCAGAACCTAAGAATTTGAGATAAGATATTATAATTGTTTTTTCTTTCATTGTGTTGTACACGTTATAATAAAATGCGGTTCACAGTGAAATTTCCTTTGATTTTTGTAATACATCTTTCTGTGATAAGGCCACTATTGGAAGTGAAAAAAGTTGTGAACCTAGTTTGATTTTTGTTCCAAACGTTAGATAGGAAAACAAAGACAAATGAAGAGGAGGCGTATCTGGGAGGACAGAGAGTAATCAAGGCGGGTGTGATAAAGTCCAGCATCCATGAGTGCAGCTATGAGAGGGTTAAATTGTTAAATGATTCAAGCTTTGAAACTATGGGATAAATTTTAGCAAAAGTAATCTATCATGTAAGCTGATGAATTTGGATATTCCTTTATTTTTATTAAAACCTAAGTCATCATCATAATAAACATTACCGTCTATTGTTAGCTAAGTTAAATAAAATTCTCCTCTGACTCAGTCTATTGAAAACAGAACGAATTGTAGTTTTACGTCTGCAGGTTCAAATCCCAAGATCTTATCTACTCACTCTTATTTACCATTTATACGCGTTTGACCGAGTCCAGGACTCTTGTATTATTCCGCACATACTTAAAGACATTTTTCTTTTTGTTTACTTTCCAATATCCCGTTTTTCACATTAATATTTTTGTTCGCAAATGAAAACCGATCGAATAACGTTTGGTCAAAAAGCCTCGCCTTGTTCAGAGGGCGAGGAATTCAAGTTGTATCATTACTGTAAGATTGTATCGACTTGTTCATCCACCGACCAGATTGATTTGACCATAGAGTCGAATGATTTTCTGTACGGCATGAGAAGCCTGGTCCATCACATGTGTTCAGCGCAGCACTACATGTGACTACAACATGGACGCTTAATTGATCGAAAAATCAACATAACCGCGTTGTATCACGTGGGACCTGAATTGAAACATGATGATCTTTCCGATTTAACTAGGGTTGATACAGTTAAAATTCCAGAGCAACTATAAAATGTACCAAACATATGATTCTACATTCAAATCGGTAAATAATTGGACGTGTATGAAGTTAACTTATTCCCTTTTTTAACCTTCACAAGTTGAAGCAATTAATTTAACCTAAAATCATCATTTATTCCCAGAGACTTCTCTCTCAGTGCAGGGTCAAACCCTAGAATTCTTCTAGTAACATTGCTTTTGATAAGCGATTTCATCTACTCAGATGTTTTTCAGTAGGCATTTCAGTGCCTATTCTATCCATCATTTTATTGAAAGAGAGAAGGAGAATTATAGATATTGTACCATCTGCGCTTTGCACTTTCAAGTTAGTGGCATGCATTAGATGTTAATGGACGGACTGATTCATTGGTTACCTAAATAAGAACGCTTAAAAAAAGATATTTTATTTTTGGGGAAGTAAGAATCGTGGCACGCAACGGAATGCAGGGGAATAATCGAGAAAACGATGAACAGATTTCACAGAACTGTCTACCGATTTAACAATCCAATGGACAGCTGAAGTGACTGTCTCGAGTAGGCATTCACCTGATGTGTATGAAAACTTGTACGGGTAGTACGAGAGTAGGTCGTGCCAATAAATAGGTTGGTACCCGACTCAATACTTAGGGCAATAGCATCGATCTTGAAAACATTTGCTAACCAGAGAGGTTATGTTTTGATAGTGGGGATGAGAAAGCGTCCGAGCTCACGATGGCTGTTACCGTTTGGCATTAAAGATGAAAAAAGTCAACTATCCTTGAGAATGATTCGTGTACGGAACAGCGTATATTAGGGGATTCGATTACAATGAATAGATAGATGCAGTATTCAGGATCTCTAACTCAGTACGCGCACGTTATCCAAATGATAAGTCAATTTGACAAACAGTGATATAACCGTTGGGTNTGACTGCTTTTATGCCTAATGACATTAGGTTCTAGCACCATATACATATACGTATTAGGCAGTTCACTGTGTCTCTCCAGAGTGTTTAGCAGTAAAGCGATATGACAACTATTCCGAAAAGTGGGCATCGATCGAACCACACCTGCTCTAGAAAAACGGTCCTAAGTGAAAGGGATTAGATTCTAGGAGAACCAAAAAGAAAAAATGTTTGAGCATATTTTAAGGGTCAGTATTTTGACATGCGTAGGGTTCGTGCAGCTGAGTTTAACTGTTAAGTGAATACAGGAAAAAACGAGTGAGGTTAAATAGTTGGTATAAGTCGTTTGAGCAATTTATCGCCGATGCAAACCGGAACCTTTGGATTCGAAAGAAGACCTTTGATTGAGCTAGTTATAACAATATTTATTGCAACATCTCCTCCTCTTGTGGTGAGACAGATGTTAACCAAAGCAGGATAAAAACCGAGTAGGTATAAAAATAGCAACAACATAATAAAATTGATAATTGCCAGTAGGCAAATCAACGGACAAAGAAACGTCATGTGAAACAGAACAAATGAAGGCTCCTCGGATCGCGGAATAGACACATGTATGCATTATAGTTGGAATGACGACAAAAATGAAGAACATTTGCTGTTAGATTTGCAATGTACACCTCCGATGAAGTTTGGGAAACCCTGTGTGAAGATTGTGCATTACTGGATCACTCGAACACAATACAGCTGACGAGAACACAGTCAATTTTATACCAACTATTTTCTTATACTAATTATTTATCCACAGAATAATTCAACATTTTGTATAAGTCCNTATAAGTCCAGGTGCCGCTGATATTTTCACGCGCATAGAACTCAATAGCGCAAGAATCAATACAATAGTTATACGGAATGAAGCGCGAATAGTCAATGACTCAATGGTTGTACGATTAGAGTCTGTCCAAGGCGTTGCACATCCCAAACGAAATAACTAAAACCTTGTTAGACAAAAAGCGCTCCGCGATGGTTTACAAAAATCCTTGGATGATTTAAATTAAAAAAACAACAGTTTTTAAGTATGAAATAATACAAACTGAATTCAGAAGTGACTAAAATAGCTACAACCTAACGGACAATCAACGCGAAACAAAACAAACCTCGGTGACTCACTCAGAGATAATTCATAACATTCAACATTTTGTTCGTGGCATCAATGAAAACCAAGTCCAGTAGACTAGACAAGCTGTTTGTCGAGATTTCATCAGCACTGATTAGATAGATGACCCAGTGAGCGAACAAACGTTTTCCGATATAATTATATCTTTTCAACTTCAAGTGAATCCAACCAGCCGCATTCTATCAGGAACCCAACAAACTGATTGGTTCTTCTGCCGTCACACGTCACCGGGTCTATCAAAACCCCGGCCATTTGGGATGAACTGATTTCTCCATAGACAAATAAAAGTACGTGTTGAGCGAGTTACCGAGTGAGGATGAAAATTTCGGTCGGTTTGGGTTCTACTGTCCGTTCCACCCCCACCCCCGTCCCGGGCAGGTTATGTCCGTGGTCGTTACTGGTATGAACTTTAGACGAGAGTAAATAAACCCGGTGGTAATTGGCCTCGGTCGGCCGAGTGAGGAAGCGAATCACGTCAAAATGGATTGAGAAATCGGTCAGCACGCACAGGCGTGAATAGTGGAATGAATCATTGTATACGTGGTGCAGTCAAGGCCCTTAGTAGCCAAATGAGTAAATACAATTGAGGCAGAGGTCTCCTCGAATAACACCGGTTGTTTTGAGCCAAATGAAATCGCCCGCATATTTCGGGATAGAACCATTTGTGCGATGCTTTACCCATATGTCGAAGAAACTATCCCGTCCTGAACCTCGGGCCACCTTTGATCGATTGGGTGGGATGCGATAAAAAACGTCAAATGCTTTCTCCGTTTCGATATGGTGTTCGGCGGTCGACGAGATGGCCCATGATCGCGCTTGAGATACACTGGACCCTCCTGTGTCTTAACCATGGCGACTTTTGCTACTCAACGCGCTGAGTCAAAGCCTTGCCGTACGACCTACGCAACATGCGTCAGAAACACACTTAAAAGAACAGATGAATATGAGTGAGGTCAGTTTCGGAAGTTTATCTTCCACTCGCATTCGCATCAACAGTTCTGTTTGCAATTATACTTCTAATGCATTCAATTGTGTTTGATAAGCTCTATACAAATCGACCTTATTTGCATCAACATTTTAGTTGATGCAGTTATGTTTCATCAAGACCGAAGTAAGCCACACGTTGCGAGGTGTAAATATTCCGTTTAACCTTCTCAATCGCTGACCTAAAACGAACAGTCCCTTGATGTTGTTCAGTTACTGTGAATGGGCGTCTAAACCGATACGACGATTACTAAATAAAGAAGGAGAATGTCAAGGTCACGTTAAGTGGTTTGATTGTACCTGCTTATTTTAAGTCAGCGATTGAGAGGTTTAGACGAAATGCTAACATCTCGCGATATTTATCTTCTTTCAGATTTGAGAAAATGGATAAAGTAAACTCAGTGTTTCCAATTTCTAAAATAATAACTAGAATTCACAGATTTCAGCTAACGATGTCGTTCTGAATATTTGTTTGTCAGCAAGGTTAATAAATCTCTAATTTGTGTATCCGTATGCAATCCGAATGGATATCCGACCAATTCTGATACGTAGTTAAAAGACATTGATGTTATGGGATGAGGAAGAACGCTTATTATCCGTGTTCGACGCTGCCTGTGTCGCAATGAACTGGTCTGGTGAGATATAACCGAAGACAATATATGCAGGTTAGGAAAATAGTAGCTGGTGGTTGTGGATGTTCATTAGAGCTAGTGTTCAACTTCCATGGATTGGGGTAACTGGAGCGTGGGTGATGCGTTATTCACAGGGTAAGCAGTGGCTAAAAACGCCGAGCAAGATCAAATCACGACGTGGTGTAAAGGTGTGAAGGCTCTGAACAAACTTTCCACCATATAGGTCACACGATACCTCTTGATTGGGAAACTCATGATCAACCGAATCGAGAAATGGCTGGATATAGTGAAGAGCGGCACTGACGCATGCAGTCTACTCTACTGTACGCAAATCCCAGATGTTTTGCATTCTCTCTTCGTGCTCCCTCCAGCTTCTAATTCGTCATTGGTAAAATACATGTTTATCTGAAAAAACGGAAACCGAAACAGCTGATCAAATTGTTAAGGTAAGCTATAATTGATGACGTATGCTTTTCACATCTACTAGCATTTGCACGTTCGAAAACACACTTATATATATATATATGATGAATGCCCAATGGAATACATTGACCGTACAGATGTGAGCATAAGGATACATTATACTTTTCTTTTTTCTGTATGTTTCGAACCGCTTACCTAAGAGAACACCACGTGATTAGCTCTTGACCAATGAAGATCATTCAGCGCCTGATTGCTCACATGCCACGAGTTACTAAACCTTGTACAACTGCCAGACGTTCGCAGTGCCCCCCCCCCTCATCGAAACCGGCTCTTGGTTCGCACACACAAACCGCAATTCCGATAACAGCCACAAATGCAAATTACAGGACTGTCTGATACGGTAAACGTCATCATATCTCCAATCGATCTTCTCTTTCCGGTTAACAATCTCAGGAACACCTCTCACAAGTGTCGTGAAAGTGCGTGTGTATGTTTGTGTGCATGCATGCTAGTGTTTGTTTGTGCATATATGGATGTACGTATGTATGTGCCACAGCCGACACAAATCCGAATGGCACCTACACAAGAAATTACTGTTTCATTCGAATGATCCTCTGAAGGGTCATTTTCTCTAATGCATTTTCAAACACGACAGGTGACGATAACCAATGAAATTCGGTCTGGGTCAAAAGTGATCTCGAATCAACGGACTCATGTTCTGCCAAATTTCCGCACGTCCCCGCAAAAGCAGTCACACGTGCCCTTCTGTGTGAATAATAAAACCCGAGCTCGACGCACACCCGGATGGATTCAAAGACTGCATCCATTCAGTGCATCCATTTCCCTGTTCCAACACTGCACCAGACGTATCGGGTAAGTTGCAGTCGCTTGGGTCAGTCGAGAGAACTTGAAGGTTCAAATTGACGAGTAGCGCGGCAAGCAAGTGTCTATGTTCTCGAATGCAGTCAGAGACAGATACTCAATTGTTGTCCGATCAAGATGGAGCACCATCTCAAGGTGGTGTATCTAACGACGTGAAATCCAAACCTGCTCCACCCAAAGAGATCGACCAAACGGATCGTAATGAAAGTTCAACATCAAAAGAAAGGTGGGGCATTTTTGTCTGCGTCCTAATACACTCTTTTGTCGCACATTTCTTTGTTCAGTGAGTCGTCCAAGGAGGCTGAAAAATCTTTGTCGCACCCATCAAATTCACCCGAGGAAACCCCAAGTATATTAAGAAACCAAACTGTCATCCACATTGTTGGAAAGAATAAACCAGAAAACTGTTTGCATAAAAGTCGTTCTTCATTCAATGGAACGTCTGCTGCTGTAGCTGGTGAGAATGCTTTGTTGTTCTTAATTCAAGTACTGTCATTTATATTTACCGTTTCTTGTTCAAACCATTTAACCTCAGGTATTTGGTATAAAACTTTGCACAGTTCTATTAAGGCAGTATCTGAACTCTATTGAATAAAGAACTATGTCTCGGGAGAAAAATTATTACTGTATTGCATTCTCCATTCTCTTTAAGTTTTGCGCCAAACTCACTGCTCCGAGGGTCATTGTGACCGGATTGTTTTAGCAAATTGAAATGTATTCTGTTGATTTCAATTCTCTTATCTTTCTCCTCCTTCAATACAATAGGTAACTATACATCTGATTTTAAGGTAGCAAAAGTGACCGAAAACATTCCCAAGGCAACCCTAAGTAGTTGCGATGGGCTGTGAAAACGAGAGCTCTCTAAACTGCTCGGATAACACTGCCAGTAAATGCAGACAGGCCACAAGCCCTTTTAGTTAACTATCAGAGGCCTCAATTGGGGAATAAATAAATGGATGCATATAGCAAAGGATCAAGCTCCTCTTCTGTTACTGGTGTAAGACAAGAATTTACCATTCGATCGCTGCGAACCTGAACATCTGTTCCATCACTCTTCTCAATAGGGCTCCGCTAAATCCCGATAGTTCCAGTTTCGTTCATTGTCTTCAGCTATAAGTTGTTCAGTTGAATTGCGCAGCATATTTCACACAAACCATTTGCCAGTGTTCTACCACTTCTTTTTCTGCTCTGCTCATCTTACCTTCGGGAGATCAATTTTTCCGATAGGGTAATACTGAGATTTTCGGTGTGGGCAAAAACAGCAATTTGCTTCTTGAGCGCAACCTGCAAATGACATACCTAAAAAATTGACACGGATGCAGGATATGCGGGGGGTCAATAGGCCTTAATTTAGTTTTGTGCTCTTTTTTAAAAGCGTCAAAAAACATTGATTTGTTCACAAGTCCCGTTGATGGGTCGTTTGGTAAATTTGTTTTAGAAATCAAGGAAATGACTTAAGCTAGCCAGTTTTAACTTTTACTTTCTGCCACATTGTGCATCACTGTGCTTGCCATTCTTCAAGAAGCTCCGCTATTTCCGCTCCCCCCTCCCTATTTCTGTTCACTTTCATCATTTCCGAATTTGCAGATTCGAAAGAGATCCCACTTCACTCAAGCGCAATGGATGAAGTTAAAAGGTCACAGGAAATGTTTCGTAAATATCATCAGGAAATTTTGAATGAGATGAATTCACTTTTTAACGAAACAATCCAGGTTTGTGTGTACTTTCAAGTGTACTGTTATCAGAATTTTCTAAGCTTATTAATACGCATATTGAAACCTCGGTGGTTAGTTCTGTAGTAATTTTGATTAAATGGAGAGATCGTAGTTTTTGAATGTAACTGACGGCAAAACAGAATCACAAATCATACTATCTAAACTGCTTTTCGCTCAATGGTTGTTTCTAGACTCGGCTTGATGAAGCATACAAATCGCACTATGTGAGTCTCCTTTACAGTTCAGTTTATTCTCTATTGAGAAATTCCACCGCAACAAAGCCAGACATTCTCCTTTAACTAGCGAACAAATGTAACGGTGTTAGTTAATTGTCAATGATTTAGGTGACCATCCTGCCTACTGTATTTTTACGCACGGTTCTCAATTCCTCCTAACTCTCAGGGACCAGAATGTGTGCTACCAATGTACCGACCAGTTGACACTATACTACAGCTTGTACTTGTGTCTGCGTTTATGTGAAGATGAGGTCTAGGGGATAAACAGTTGAAATTTTTATGACCTAAGTGACAGAAACACTCTGCTTATATAATCCTTCATTTGTATGAACCGCGTGGAAACGTTCGGATGCCTGATGCCTGTATGAGTTCATTAAACAAGCTGACTGTGATCGATTTACTAGCATAGGCTGCATGCATTTAGCTCGGAATTACTTCTGTTCAATCGCGTAAGATGCTTGTTATTGATTTGGATAGACGATCTATCGTATGTCACCCCGTTACTCAAAATTCCAAATCATTCCGTCCCAGATGTAGGGTGGAATGGATGACATGTGCACTGTGTGTGAACGTAAAGTCTCACGAATCTAAGGTACAAACAAACAGTAATCGGTTTGCGTTCAAAGCGTGATGAGAAGTAACGATTTGAAGTTCATTTACCCCAATTACGAAATTGGACATACAGCGAAAGAATAATACACGAGGGCAGTGAAACACTAAAATGAGAAAAAAATCTAAACCAGTAACAGTAAACTCTTTGGTGATTTTCATTGTTATGATGGAAGAGTTCGTATGGAACTGAACTTGTGTTTACGTAAAATCATGCGTCCACTTTACATGCTCGTAAAAATCAAAATAGCCATCTGTTTCATTTGTTTACCTTGTGTCCGCTTTTCAGGAAGAATCTACAGAGGATCAATACTGCACCAAAACGTTTCTAGCCCGAGTCACAGCTGATTCGCATCGAGCCAAATGGAGACCACATCAGATTCCAAAAGAAGAGCAAGTTGTTTTGAATTGAATACCTGTTGCATTTGTGATCTAGTACTCAATAAATATAAGAATAAAAACGCCATATTTGTAAGCATTAAAAATTTAACTTACATCCATTTTGAAATGTAAAAGGTATTCCTCTGTTTGTAGTGTAATAATATTTTGAAGAAAACACCAAAAAACACCGATACATATGATTTTATGTGAGGCGGAAAGGAGTGACATGACTGCTTTTCATGTCTGTTGACACAAACACATACGTTAAATGCGAGGAATGGAGGACTTCATTTGATTCAATGATGAGACATGAGCTGAAAAGCTAGGAAGCACTGGACTGCTGAGATGAGCGAGGTCCGTTGCCCGGAACAAGCTCCCAGAGATGGATTGTGCTATATTGTGTATATCAAAAATGAGAAAAGGTCTGGTTGGCTGCCCCGGTGGTCGAGTGAGTAGTATGCTTGAACTCTACCTGTGAGATCCGGGTTCGACCCCAGTTGGGTTGATGGATTCGCACTACTGATGAGAAGCAACCAGGACGAACACGTGTGAGCAGAAAAACTATAATTGGTACTTTAACGTATGTATTACAACATTGCCTTTCAAATAAGCATTATTTCTTTCAATGAGATAACTCGTACTAATCAGAAAATAATTCAAAAATATAAGGAAGCGTCGATAGTTAGGTGTTACTGAATGTACCAATATTTCGGAAACTTGCGAATTGTACTTTTTTATTCACCTGAATGGGTAACGTGCACTTATGTGCCAATAACAAAACTAGAAGTGCCAAAACATTCGAGCAAACAGTCAAACGTTTTAGGGCCCAAGTACAAAGTTTCGATCGGAAGCTTAAGAAATATTCAAATTCTGAATGCAACCTGGAATAATGTACGACGATACGGAATGAAGCAGGATCCAATGTTGTCTTTTTATTCACTTAGAATAATTTCTTTTTAGGGGCCATAACTTTATTGTAAAAGCTGTACTTTGATAGTATAACCATCCTAAACGTAAAATATATTTCAACGGTAACTAGAGAAAATTGAATGAATGTAAGAACGTTTACGTCAAAGTATTTACAAATTGTTGGTATTGATAAAATATTTCTCAAAAGTGTAGTTAAAACTAAAAAAGAGCATCAGAGCATTATCTAGAACAATAATCATCATATATGGGACAATCTGCCATAAAGGTCTATGAAAATACAAAATATCTGTGTGGATCATAGCAGTAATAGGGGATCATTCCCTAAATAAGTTTTTATTTCATCTCAGACTAGCTAATCAATTGCAACTGAAGGTTAATTACTAACATTATTGGTATTAGTATTGCTGATATACGTTTTCAGGAACCCGGAAGAGACATTCACGGAGTAAAAACAGCTCAAAAAGGAAAGTAAATAATCCTTGGCAAACTGTGGTGGTAGTCTTATTTGTTCACTTGTGATGTCCGATTATTGTCAACCTAGTCCCAGGAAAAAATCCTTCCTGAAGAAGTTTTAACTCAATTCATTGAAGCAATATCTATGTGTTATTATCAGCTTATGTTGAGTGGTTCATCACAAACACAACACAATTCACATCAGAAGAAAAAACATTCAGCTCAGGTGATTGTTTCTCCCTTCGAATAAAATAAATGATACAAAATTGCAGGTAAGCCTAAAATGTCTTAACTAATCCGGTGCCTAATCGGTTGTTATGCACAACGGAAAACAGGGATAAATTACCATTTTGGAAGGAAACTTGTGGTTGATGAATTTGACAACCTAAACTTGTAAAATAAATCACGAAAAGCAGATATTCCGCTACGAAACATGCAACTTAGTTTTAGACTTCGGTCAATTATACGTTTCCTTGTTTTAGCTGATTAATGTTGGGTAAAATTGCACGCAACTTATAGTTGTATTCAATTATTTCTTGTTGTATTCCTCAGGAGCAAACATATATGAGAGAGTTTCAGTTAGCATGCTTATATCAGTCTGTTTTCAGATTGGGTTTCCACCGCGTAGACGAAGTACAGCTATCGATAACAGTGAGAGTACTTATGAACGTCGTTTTGTAGCACACGTTTCCGAAAAATGCACAAAATGCTTATAAAGCCCAAGCACAGTGGTACCGAGTTAGATGAACTCTATTGTTTTCGCTCTGTTTTTCTTTTTCAATAAGTAGATCAAAGCCTTGGAGAGCCCAAAAGGAATTCGTTAGAATGAAAACCCCCGATCTTTCCCCGGTACGGGAATACAGTATCCCCGTCAAATCTCGCACAACTCACCAAGTGACACGCTGCCGTACACCTGTGGGACCATCCTCTTTCACAAATCAGCAATTTGAACAGTTGCAGGAAACGTTGAAGCAATTTTTTCAGTCTGAACTAAATACGATGAAACAGGAAATTCTTGACCGTGAGTGCTAAATCCAGTAGGATCTATCCTATTCTTGTTGTATGTTATTCTCTCCTCCCTCTTGTTTTAGAATTACCTAAAAGATTTTCAGGAGGGAAGAGATCAGTCAAAGAGCTGCTATGTAACACAAAGTAAAGGGAAAATTCAGTTGGCGGTTCAATTCGCACCCAGAATCTCTAGCGCATTGCGAGAATAATTGATACCACTCAGACACTGCAATCACTAGAATTTTTAGCTCCAATTGAATTGCCATTCTTCTTCCTTGAGTATTAACGTGGCATCGGCCGTGAAAGCTGCGTAAGTCTGCTGCATGATCAGGATACTATTTCATTCAACTGGGGCAAGCAATGTGATTTGCAACTCACCCAAAAATGGAACAATAAAGAACTGGAAAATCAGTGTCCATGTCAATCAGTTGTACAAATGATTCTTAAACTTCCATTGTCAATGATTTTCCTTTAAATTGTTTCACCTGATCGGCAATCGAGGTTTCTGCACAATTTATCTCATTTTACCATCAGAAAGTTTGAATCAAATTAGCTGCAAATGGTAGAAGTGCAGCGCAAATTAATTAGGTGTTTACATTATGTCAAATACAGTTCGTAATTCCCTGGATATTCCAAATTTTTCCAATCAACCTTCTAAGGAGAAGTGGAGCCAAAACTATCAGTGCGAATTTAACCGGAGATCAGAGGGGTGATTTCTGGCCTCAGTCGTGTCAAGCAATGCTAGTTGTAACACCTTGCCTGATTAGCCAAATCATTCCGTTAAAACGTCCCAATTATTCATACGGAAACTTAAAAACCGCTCAGAAGTTTTATTTTCAACGTCCCTGCCAAACAAATCTTGCCTTTTTCACGAGCATGATTTCCGTGTGCCCCTTGCGTGATTCATTCTTCAAATACTGCACACTGATTGGTTGAAGCCAGGCAGCCGACTAAAATGTGCATAATGAATCCGATCGACCCGATCTGGTGGAGTAATACACCACGGATATCGATATCCTTTGTGTCCTGAAAGCAGAGAGCGAAGAGGACGTGACAACTGGTGTCGGAGTGGACAAGACTGGTGGATCGATAATGCATCTTTATCGCACAGTGTATTTCTGAGGCGCCCGCACGTCTTTTTCACGCGCATTATTATGCATCATTCGATCGCGAGTGAGTCACACAGTGAATAACAAAAGAGCCCAAACCTGAGAGTGCTATTTTCACCTCGTGGAAGCACAATTCGGGGTTCTCCACCTGGAAAACAACAACAACATTGAGTGATATAACACAGTTGTTTGCCTAAAATCCAGCGGTAACTGAACAAATAATTCCGATCATCATGGAATACAGTACCAAACGCTGCAGCTTTTGCTTAAAACGAGGGCAGATTTAAACCTATTCTTCAAAACAAATTCATCTTTTAGTTGGAGTGTTCTGGAAGATTCTAATATTGTGTTGTTTTTCAATCGATAATCTATTTCAGATAAACAGACAATAAGTTGGAGGCAAAACGCGACCTCATTTTGCGCATAAATATCCTAGGATAAACATCTTTATTGAACTTCCTCGGGAATGATTGAAAGACATCTTTGTTGACAAAATATTGAAAATCGGTTTTCGTAGCTCGGGTGAACTGAATCCCATTTCGCCTCTTCGCCGAGCTTGGCAATTTGTTTGCAAACGTTTCATCACCAGCCGAGGTGACATCATCAGTGCTTGTGAAGTGGCAGTGTTCTGTCTGTAACCGTTCGTTTATATATGCGATCTTCTCCACCGGCTATTTTCGTCCCCTGTTCTCGCTGTGTTCGACTCGGTCCGCCGTTGAACTGTTGC